>VYXF01008029.1:545399-600581 GCA_013397295.1 Polioptila caerulea
TTTTTTTTTTTTTTTTTTTTTTTTTTTTTTTTTTTTTTTTACTTAGTGCAATATAAGCAGTCTATTGTAAACTTTAAATATATTTTAAAATCTTTTGAGTAATGGAATTAGGGCACATTCCATGAGCATGGAATAAATAAGAACGTAATAAGAAATGTTTTTTACTTTATGCCTCCAAGTTCTGGTCTATGAAGCATAGTGGACAATGTGTGGAAGTGGACAATGTCTCATATTGTTAGAGTGCCCAATACTGAGTAACAACTAGTAGTTATATATATATATATATTTACTCATGAAGTACAGTTGAGGCCCATTACCCTTTGGGAGTGATGTCTGCAGTGAACCAAGCTGAGGAATTAAGAGTAATTGGAATGAATAACAACTTTGAATAAAGAAATGCTTTGAGTCTTCCACCCAACATTGCAATCTTTCCTCCTCTCATAAATAGGAGAACTTCTCACGGAAAGAGAGAATCTGAGGCTTGTGTTCAGCTGATAGAACATAGGGACAATACCCAGGTTTAAATATTTGTGTGTGTGGCCACTAGGTCAAATTAAGCTTCTTAATTTAGCCTAACTTAATCTAAAACATATTAATTTCTATGTTTTTGTTCCTTTATCTTGTGTACCTTAATAAATACCCATAGCCCTTAGGATGAGGTTCATATACAAAACCTCCTGAATTTTAAATGAAAATAACATCAAGTCAGAACATAGGATTTAAGCCTTTCTTCAAAGTGCTTCTTACCCAGTATTTCTCTGTCTTATTTATATTATTTATATATTTATTTGTAATATTTATACATTATTTATTTATATAACATATATTATTGCATTTGTTTTATTTCTTTATTGAGTTTGATTTCAGTGCTTACTTAGGTTTCTTGACTATCTTTGGATGTTTGTGTTCTTTTCCTAGAGAAAAGAATGTGCAGATTCTGACATACAATCTAGAGGAGCTGTGTTAACATTAGGCAACTGAAATAGGGAAAAAGAAGTCTGCAGTCTACCATGAAAAACTGTCATTCTATCTAGAGAAAAAAGGTACTAGAAAAATCAATGATACCATATTCATTAAATGTATAAATAGGTTATGTGTAAATGTAAATATAATATATAAATAATTTATTTTCTTCCCCTTAGGATTCTGTTTCTTATTTAAAAGAAGTAATAATATTTTTACTATTATAAAAATCACATATATAGGCAATATCAGAAATTAACATAGTAATGCCAATTTGGGAAATTATTACTGCATTAAATTATAATATTAATCGTGTACCAAAAAAAAACTCAGTAGAATTTTATATAGATGACAGCAGTTCACTTTTTTCCCCATCACCTCAGAGCCAGGAAACATTCATTTGCAAGTTTCTTAAACTGAAATTACAGATTCTCTTTTCAAGTGTTTGACCAGCTAGGAGCAACTCAGTGTGACTTTAATTTTTCATGATAGAGGGCATGTCAGATATCTAACAATCAAATTTGCTTTTGCGTACTTATTGTACAAATTACTCAATAAGAGTGGAAAGGAGAGTTACTCTCTATCATTTTTAGAACACGTTCCAACAGCTTGTCTTTGGAGTTAAATAGAGCTGTCTTGATCATTTTTACATATAGACTTCTTTGAACACTAAAAAGAATTATAATCACCCGATTATAAATTCACTGTTAATATAGCCTTAGAGCTGAGAACATTTCACTCCAGTAGTTAATTTAGTCTGTGGTAAATTCTCACTGTTATTTAATGTCATTTATCACCTGCTGTTTTGTCTTACTGTGAACATCCTGCCTGCCCTGTACAGTCTACAGTACATGGACCTTCTGTGACTTTAATGTACTCAGAACAAAGGCTCCAAAGTGCTTCTATCGGGAGGATTTGGCAACTTGCCTTAGATATATTCAAGCCATTTTGCTGCCTGTCACTCAGTGCTTTACAAATTGAACTCTGAGGAGAGGTAAAAAGGGTCTATGAGGCATTTTTTTTCTGGGAAGAATATGCTAATAAAGCGCCATCAGCAGGAAGCAGGTTGTGTCTGAAAGAGTTTTGTCAACTCTGAATTAATTTTGTGTGTTAAGAAACACGGGGGTGCTTCTAGAGCTGGTCTGTGGTAATTAATCCTTCCTGTTTCTGGAAGAGAAGAACTGTAATAAATACAGCCCAGATTTAACAGATGTGTGCACACAATGTCTGCTTTATGAGGAGTAAAACAAAATTATGTGTATAGAACAAAAAATGTTGATTTAAAAAAATTAAAACAGTATGGAAAGTACTAAGATTGGAATTCCCAGTGCTTATGCAAATACTGTATTCCTTTAAATGTTACCAGACAGTATGGTTTTAGAAACATCTGCCAGAGTGTTTGGATGCTGTGAAGAGAATGAAAAGGACAGATGTTACTTGTGCTTGTAAAAACGCCCTACCAAAAAATAGATGCATGAGATCTGAGCCACAATCTGCTTAATCGAGGTGATTATGGAAGCTGGACTAACAAGATAGAGTGTGGTAATGAACTATTCTGAGAATCTTTTTAATCTTTTCATAATATACTTTCAAAAATGTTAAAGATTGTTGTTGAAATACAACACTATGATTTCAGTACCCTCACCCTGTGTGGGTAAGCTCATGGCATGACAAGGGGAAAATATATTTGGTGCTACGTAAAGTTTTAGAACACATATGTAATATCTTACTAAATTATCTTAGTCATACTTGCCTGTAAAACTTGACTTCAGTGAAGTGTGTGATCATTCATAACAAGTTTCAGATTTTACTGAAGTCCATTACATGGGTCTCATTTATTTCAGTACCCATCAGATGCTATGGACAATATCACCTCTGAAGAACATCACACAGCTAACTCCTGAATTTCCTGTCCAAAACACATGGAAGAACTTTTTCTTCAAACCTAATTCCCAGTTTGATTTTGTTTGAGGGACTGTTTTTTCTGTGTTTTTTTTTTTTTTAAACAGAAACCAAATCAAAAAAGCAAATCCTCCAAACAAACAAAACTCCATTCAAAGAAAAAAAATTTTCTCCATGATACATTGGTAATGTTTTGTCATACTCATGTTACATGTCCTTCGTTTAGATGTGTCTCTGTGACTAATTGTTTTAATTACTATGTAGCCAAATGGGTGTCTTGATTTTAGCAGGAGATGTAACTTTGAGGCCTGTTGCTGGTTCAGTCCTCACACAAGAACACTTAAGTATGCTTCATTTAAAGTTTGACTCCACTTACTAGGAGACCTTGAAGGTTGTTTTAATTTTCTACCACATCTTTTACTGGAGTTCATATGCATTTATACTCCTCTGACACTTTTCAACACTTTATCTTTAAATATCAAAACTTCTCTTGAATTTGAGTAAATACAGTACTAACAATGTATTAGTAATGCCTTAATAGTAGCTGCTTTTATTAAAACCTTGCAAAGACAAGTGAATCTAAGCAGACTGAATTACATTTCCATGTGTAAGTTAAAGTAATAGAATCTAAAACTTGTGATTCAAATGAATTCAAAATTTTTCAGTTATTACCTTCAGCTAATAAACCTCTAGTCAATAGATCTATTTCAGTTACAATTCAGTTTAAAGTATTACACCTGAAAGATTTTTCCTCTGTTCAATTTAGAAGGATTATGGAAATGTGCTTAAGAAACCAAACTTCACAAACACACGTGATTGTCAGATTCTGAGCAATACTTCAGGATCAGCTGAAATAATTGCAGATCTCTGCACTGAAATTCTATGATCTTCAACCCAGATTTAGTAAGTATTACCTGTTTTTCATTTAACAGCAATTCATGTCATTGGTAACTTTATGACATGTTGGTTTCTAATGAAATAATTTATCTACTGAAGGATTGAATCATTTTTCATTGCAAGTGTTGGTAACCTATAAACATTTAAATATAAACTGAACAAAGGAGTTAATTTTATCTAAAACTTTCAGCTGAGGTACTGTTTTGGGTATATATGACTGCTTTATGCATCTCTTTAAAATACAACGTTTTTGAACACCAGTGTTAGGATTTTAGTTATGTGAATTTGAATATTTAAATGATGTATTAGGAAAAATAGACAAATTATATATTTGGAAAAGTGGGAAAAGGGAAATCACTCACTATGCCAAATTCAGGGCTTCTTGACTTCAATATTCTTGATCATTCTGTGGAGACACATTTCTTTTTCTTTTTTCTTTTTTTTAATCTTTTGACTATCAGCTTCTACCTACAGATCTTCTAACTTGTGCCAATGCTAGATGCTTAAAATAGCCCCAAATGGAAAGTGTGAATTCTCATTCAGTATCCAAATTCACACATGGTGTATATCCATTAAATCCAGAAGACCACCATAGATTTAGTCTGTCTAAATCAGTCTTGGATTATTCTCACACATCACAAAATTTATAGCATGACCTCTTCAGTTTAAGAGGAGAGATGTGACGCATTGTTATTATTAACCTTTATTATTCTTAACCAAATGCTCAAGGAAGAGGTTAAGTCACAGATTTTTTATCCATCATTCTTTCAAATCTCTTGGCCATCTCCCTTGCTTGGTCTATTGGGACTTTCTGTAGTGTAAAGCTCTAAACATGCCCTGCTGGCATTCCCTAGATCTCACATTTTTCAAGCAGTTATGATATGATTTTTCTTTTTTACCTTGACAAATTTAGAAATTATGAATATAAAATTCTGTGCTTCCTGACTCAGGAGGAGAAATACTAATTTTGCAATTAGCACTGAAAACCAATTATTTTGAGAAAATTCTGTTCCATATTTTAAAATTTTACTCCTTAGTCTACCTGGTTTTTGGAATTGCCAAGAAAAAATTGACTCCTTTTTCTGACAAAGGCTTTAATTTTTAATTGGAAATTAATTGGTTTCTTTAGAAGAAAAACATTTATTTTCTATTTGGAAAGTTATCTTTTAATGTGATCAAGTGGCTCATACTTTGTCATCCATTTCTAGTTAAGTTTGCGCAAGAAGCTTTAGTGAAACAATCTACTTTCTTTCTCAGCTGATGTTTTTTCGTGTCTTGCCATTTGTCTACACTTGGTAGATGAACTCTTTGAAATAAACCATGAGGACTTTTTTTTGTCATTGTTCCCATATTTGTTCAAGATAATTACAAAATGAGAGTAGGACTTCTTTTATTCACCCAGAATTACTTCCCAAATTGACCTCAGCAAGCACAGTTTCTCATGAAATCCAAACATTTTTATTGGTACCTGACCATTTTCTGTATGAGATGAGATGACAAGCCTTTCACAAGTTCGGAGACAATGCTGAAAAATTTGTAGTAATGCTCTTGATGAAGAAAATAGTCTCCTCATTACCATGCAACACATTTTTTCTGGGTTATAGTGAGCGAGTCTCCGTCTGCCTGGCAGCTGGTCACAGGAGTGTTCCTCAGGGCTCAGTTCTAGGGACAGTTCTATTCCATATGCTGCCAATGAGCTGGCTGCTGGACCTGACAGCATCATTAGCATCTTTGCTGATGACACCAAACTGGGAGGTGCTCTTGACTCTCTTGAGGGGCAGGAGGCCTTTCAGAGGGATCTAGATAGGCCAAAGCTATCATCACAGAAGCACTCAGCTGTGATGAATGTGATGAAACTTAACAAGTCCATATACCAGATTCTGCTCCCAGGATGGAGTAATGCTGAGTGTAAACTAGGATAGTGGCTGGGGAGCAGCCCTGCAGAAGGGGATCTGCTGGTCACCAGCAGTCTCAGTGGGGGTCAGCAGTGTGCCCTGATAGCCAAGAGGGCAAATACCACCCTGGAGCGTACCAAACATGACCAGCTGGTCAAAAGAGGTGATTCTCCCTCTTCAGTATGGCCGCAGTCTCACCATGAGTGCTATGTCCAGTTCTGGCCCCACAATTTTAACAATATGAAGGTGCTTGAATGTGTCCAAAGGAATGCAACAAACTGGTGAAAGAATGTGAAGGAATTTTCTGTCAGGAGTGGTTGAGGATGCAGAGTTTGTCTATTTTGGACAAAAGAAGGTTGATGAGTTATCTCATCGCACTTTTCAGGTTCCTGGGGAGGGGAAGTGGAGAGGAAGCTGCTGATTACTTCACTCTGGTACCCAGTGACAGGACATGTGGGAATCATTCAAAGCTGCTCCAGAGGAGATTTAGACTGGACTTTGCAAGAGGATGGTCAAATATTGAAACAGTTTTCCTGAAGGAGTGATTAATGTCCTGAGCCTGTCAGTGTTTAAGAGGCATTTGGACTGTTATCCTTAATAACATGCCAATCCCTTTCAACAGAAAAGAATTTCTATTCTATTCTATTCTATTCTATTCTATTCTATTCTATTCTATTCTATTCTATTCTATTCTATTCTATTCTATTCTATTCTATTCTATTCTATTCTATTCTAATTACTTACACTAGTTGCCTATTATGTTTGGTTGGATGTTTGCTGACATAGATTAAATTTGTTTGAATGGCTTCTTAGCGATTTTTTGGAGGTGATTGAATTTTTCTGGGTTTCAAGGCAATATAATCATGAAAATGAGGCTAGGAGTTGTCGTGTCAAAGCTGTTATAAAATATTTGAGAATAACATAAATTGATATAGAAACTGGATACAAATTTTGGATTGCAAATGTGAAATGTAAATTGTTGATTTTATTTGGATAGTCTTTGTCATACTTGGGTATGAGTATCAGAGGCAAGTATGCTCTTGTTTTTAATTTGTACAGATTTTTGCACTGCAGTTATATTGATAAGCATACCTGAAACATAAAATTGGAGTTCCTATACTTGTGTGCCTTTAAGTCTAAAGGTAAAGAATGTGACAACCAAATAGAGTTTGCATACTGCATCTACTAAAAGCTGACATTCACTTTGAAACAGCTTGCAGCAAGCAATTTCTGAAACTGCAAACTTCTTCCTCAACAAATAATTCTAATAAACAATGCCATATGAGCTACCTCTGAATGTCTAAAGGAGGAGACAAGGTGACCACTTCAAATTGGTATTGACAAAAGCAATGACAATATTGCTATTAAAAGCACACAGCACAGTAGAGAATAAATCTCAAATGTTTAGTAGAAGTGCCAAACATACATTTTTCTGGACATCTACTTTGAAATGTTTTCAGATTCTAAATTGACACTTAGCAGTGTATAATGTCCCTGGGGCTATTTCATAGGGTAACATTAGTGATGAAGTATGAGAACAGTTTTTCTTCTTTCACTAATCACAGTGTAGCTGAGATGAAGTTTAACGAAAGAAGAATGTTTCTGCAGGAGAAAAGAAAAACTGATAGGTTTATACCATCTCTGTTTAAGGAGTTAAAAAACCCAAAAACCCAACCAAAATGCTTCTATCAATTGGGAGAGCATTCACTTTGCTTGCCTTTCCATGACTCAACTTCAATATGAGGCAATTTGGCAGAGCAATTGAGCACCTATGAAGTGTTACATTAACAATAATGAAGGATTGTGACTGCAGCTGGCGGGGGTGGGAGGGGAGGGGCTGATATGTTTTGGTTTGGTTTGGTTTGATTTGGTTTGGTTTCTTTTTTATTCTTGGCTTTTAACCTTATGTGAGTTGTGAAGTCTACCCTTAAAACATCTGGGCTTCTTACTGAAACAATGGCATAGTTTCTGCAGTAATCTTGTGTAATTTCTGATGAATGGTAGGGTACATTTAAGCAGTTCTAATGGGGTGAGCAATATTATTTTAAGGAGCTTTGATCATTACTTATCTTCCTGCTGATTATAGGAATCTTGTTGGAAGCTTTCAAAGGATTTTTAATTTTGAATCTCTTTATGTCTTCAGCTTAGTGATGACATTAATTTCCTCTATTGCTTGTGAAAGGAAGCATAGTTTTGTTTCAGATGGTTTTTGTTCCTTGTGTCATGTCTTTTGTGCATGCAGATGGGACTGATTAATTCTGTGTCCTTACTTTAACAAAATAAAATATAAAATAAAATACAATAAAATAAAATAAAATAAAATAAAATAAAATAAAATAAAATAAAATAACACAGAGTAGTAACCATAAAAATTTCTGTTAAAATCCACCAGTAATGAAGGGAGTGTGGCTTTTACCTGAATATAATTAACATATCTCTATATATGAGGTCTGTGAGGATTTTTTTCTCAGTTTATAGAGTATTCAGGATTTTTTTGCAACATGTAAGCTTTGCTAAGGGGAAAGCTGTTTCTGTGCAGAGACATGTCACAGGCCACTTCATCTCGTGAATCCTGCTTAAACCTTCAAAATAATGTTTAAGTGGCATATAAGTAAGGCATTAGCCTCTACCACAGGGTAAATTTCAGCCTTTCTTAATTAGCAATTTTCTTTCCATTTAACAATGACTGAAGAAAACCTAAGATTAAAAATTGAAAGTCTAGTAAGGGTCATGCATAAATGATGGCATTAAGAGTTATTATTGACATTATTCTTTATTTAAATGGAGAAAGGCTAATATTTAATTTATATAACTTTCATTTATTAGGGCTTCTGAACTAAGCATAATGTGCAATATATGCATTTTAATCTTGGAATAATTTCTTGCAATAATAAAGTTAATCTTATATATTTAAACTAAATATTTTTGGCTTTGTTTTTTTGCTTTTATTTTGGTAATTTTTAATTAATATTAAGGTTTACTGAAACCAGTCAATAACTACTATTTAGACAGTGCCTTTTTTAAAAATTTCTTGCTGAGATACATGCTGAATATTAATTTCATTCTCCATAATGCCCTGCAAAGCATCCAAGGACTGATAAAAAAGAAAATCTCTTTCTACATAGAATAAGATTAGAGAGGAAATCTTAAAATTTTATAAACCTAATCTTAAACTTTTATTAAACTTATTTTCTTAGTTGAAAAAGTAAGCAAACAAAAAACTTCCCCTTCAATTTAGAACTGAAGCCATTTAAGCATGGTGTATCTTCAGACTTCTCGGTCACTTTAACTAGAAAGTGTAAATGTAACAGCAAAGAAAAAAAATCCCCAAAACAAAGCAAAAGACCCCACCCTACCCCAAAATTTTTATTTTAGTATATGTACACGAATAGTAAACTCATTTACAAGTAAAAAATAAATAATAATAAAAAAAAATTAAACCCTTTAAATTGTAAACTGAGAAAAGGAAAAAAAAAAATCTTCATTATTTAATGTATTCATAACAATTTACCTGACCCATGTTTTCAGTAAATTTTTAAACCCAAGAATCAAAGCACTTCAAATTACATCTTATACTAAGTGAAGCAAATAATGAGAAGTTTCATGCCTTCTTGTTTTTTTTTTATTTTTTTCTCCATAAAACATTAAGTTGAAAGCTTCCTGGTATTTTACTCTGGCCACAGAATAAAAAAGTGTTAAAAAAAATGCTGAACAAATGCTTTCTATTTTCAAACACAAGAAAAATCTTCCTGTCCGATCAAGGCAGTTAATTCTTCCAATTTTTATTAATAATAAAGGTTGGGGGGGATGTTTCATGCTTTCAGATTAACTTCCTAATTAAAAACAAGTTCAAAGCTGCCCAGGTGAATTATAAAAAATGATTTGGCTGAAAACCACAAGAAGTAGTATTTTAACAGCTGAAAAAAATCCTGTAGATAAAATTTCATGAAAAATGCAATTTTATTCTCATTGTTATCCTTCTGTGGTTTGGATATTGCAATGAGAAAAATGAAATAATCTTTTGTGTTCATTGGGAGGCTTTGAATCTATCAAGTAAAATGGTAATTGCAAAATGGCACACTTATAGAAGTAAGGTGAGTTTTTTTGAATGAATGTTTGGATATAGACTCTAACTTTGCATGCAATTTTCAATAACAAATTTTCCAGCTACATAAACTGACTGCTTGAATAAATGAAGTACAGAACTATTTATTTAATTGTAAAATGCCTCTAGTTCATGGTATTAAATGTATGTTTCTGCTTCAGCCTGTTTCCTAAGTATCTGAAAGAGAAGATCTAGAATGGACTACAACTTATTATTTTTCCATATACACAGTTTAAATTGTCTCCTTCTAAAGTTCAGTCACATTCAAACTATATAGCAGATTAAGGCAGAAAATATTTTTTAATTTCATGGTACTGAATGTGAAGAAGAAATGGAAACATGCTACAGTGTGAATATTGGACACAACATGGAAGAATTATAAAGGTAATTCTGGTAGAGTTGGTGCAATTATTTTCAGATTACCACTGTCAGTCACCACTTATTCGCTGTAAGCTGCAACATCTGCTCTGTTTTATCATGTTTGCTGTCCTCTGTAAAGAAAAACATGTTATGTATATTATGTCCTGTTTTACAGGTTCCAGTAGCTGCAGATTGGGACGTATTGGGGGTCCTTCCTGCAGTAAAACCCACAGGGTTTCATCTTTCTCCCAAACACATTTTATGTAACCCATTTTGCTACTTTCACAGAACTACCACACTTTCTCATTAGACCAAAGCATGAAGTCCTTTATGGATACAAACTGCTGATTTATATATGTGATATGTATTGGTTCTCTGCTTTTGTCAGCTTGTCAATCGCTTCTTTACTTCATCAATTTTGAGAATTTTTCAGCGCCTTTGTGCTTCATGGGTTATCTGACAATGACTATGAATAAAAATATGCCCTTGGACAAACTCCTAGCCTTTCTTAAAACTAAGCAATAGTGAAAGAAGGAAAGGAATATGATAGTATCAGCAAATATATCTCCAAAATACTTTTTGCATAAGCTAAACTCAATTGAATGTCAACCTTGTAAAAATGTATGAGTTCACCCAAGTTGACCCACTGTCAGTATCATTCAGAAAAGACAAATAGAGTTCTGGACATATATATTTCCCTTGAAGGTCCTCAGAATTTTCATGTTACCTGTCTATTTTTGTTGTCCTTTTTGTGCTTTAGTTACCAAACCTTGAAAGTAATACTAGATCATTCCTTTCACCTGCGTTCTCAATGTATGACATCATCAAATCTCTTAAGTTCTGATTTTGAGAAAAAGTCACTATAAACACTTTATATCCCTACATAAATGAGAATCTAAGTGTTAAGAATACAGTAGTATAAATACTTTAGACAGCATATCTCTCAAATAATATATATTCCATTTTATAGTAGCAGTGACTGCAAGCCTCAACAGAAACAGGGAATGCTAGATAGAATGTCCATATGTTATCCCATTCCAAAGGGATCATAAGTAAAATAAGCAAGACAAGATAGCAGAATATTATTAAACTGTTCTTATAGAACTAGTAAACTATTCTTATAGAATCACAAAGCAAACTATAAAGCTCTTTTTTGCCTTAAACCACCATAAGGTTGAGCATTAAGTGTTCTGTAGGATTTATAATACAATTATATATGTATTAATTTGATAATGTTGAAGGTGAAATGCATTAACATACAACATCTATGTGTGCTATTGAAAATCATAAAATTTAGTCAGTGTTTTTCAGTGTCCCTAAGTCTTTCTGACAAAAAAAGGACAATGACAACTCTCTGACCCCAAAGGCCAATTAAGTCAGTAGAAATTGTGTTTAAGCAGGCAAAATCTCTTACCCCTAGACACATAGTAATATTAGAACTACTCATTTGGAATTTCTCAATCCTAAGCCATGACTGTATATGTTTTCTAAGCATTCTGCTTTTCTAAGTCAGGCTAGGTCAGGAACCATGTCAGCTGTTTAACTGCATAGAGTGATGCATGCTAGTTCTTGCAAAGGTAATCAATCTCTGAACAGGAAAGAAATGAAAGTAGGATTTCAGTATAAGCACATAAAATTAGGTAGGTTGAACTCTAAGTAATTAGTTATGTAATATATGTTGACATTGATCTTTTTCTTTGTATTCGTGCATGTGCATACACATAAAGATTTGTGCCAAATATTGTACAATACAGTAATTCAATTGAGTCAAAAAATGAAAAAAAATGTTTTATCTCAGTGTGGTCTTTGACTTATTAGACTACAATGCATTCAAAATATAACACTGTAGAGTATGAAATAATCTATGATCTTTATTCTTTACTAAATGTGAAAATGTGAGATCTATTTCTGCTCACCAGCAGCTACTAGAAACTATTTAGCTAGATACTTGTGAGAATTGCTTACTCTGCACCTTAGAGTAATTTACTTTTTACAGTAAATATCTCTTTGTGAAACTATCTAAAGAATAATGTCAAGGTCCTAAAAGCTTTAGTATTTGCTTGATTTATCATTCTGTTTGTGATAATAATGCATGTCATTCTTTTTATCTCATTGAGCTTTGTGATTGATTTTCCCTTCTTTTGTCTGTTTTTAATGCTACTATTCTCCTATTGTGTGAAGTTTTACAGCAAATGTTGATCTACTATGCATAGTTGGAAATAAGTACCAAATAAAGCATCATAAGTTCAGTAAAATTTTAGATATGTGCTCACATGAGATTCTCTAATAGAATTATATTCTTCTCTGTAGCTTTATATCAAAGCCATTATTAGGGCCTCCACAAATTCCATAACTGCATTAGATATAACCTTATAAATGGAGCTGTTCTGTGGGGGGAAAAATTAGGAAATAAATAAATGCTTCCCAAGATATGTATCATATTTAATTTATACAGTCAATCAGAACAACTTCTGCTTCTGTTGTAATAGCTTGCCTATCTATAAAGATTACATTATAGTAATTTCAATTTAATTTTGGTCAAGAATAATTATATTTTTTTTACACTGTTGGTTGGAAGAAAATGCAATAATTCAGCCAAGTTCTGAGTATCATTATTTTCCCTGAACTGGATAATGAATAAATAAGCTATGTCCAGTGCTAAGCTCACAGCACATATATGCATATAAGAAGAAGAGCCACATGAATTAAAGGAATTTTATCCTATTGTTACCTACCCTGCCAGGTTGTCATATGAAGTGGGTTTACATTAAGAACAACTGGATTTAAATTAACAGCTAGAGCTGTATCTGACAGGTATTTATGATTGCATAACAGTCAAAAACTCATTCTAATTCAGCAGCCATAGATATTTTTAATATTTTTTCCACTTTTTAAGTTTTAATTAACAATGACAATGAGGATTTTTTACAGTTATTCCACCTCTGTTTTGAAAGCACTCATTTTGAACTATCTCACAGCATTAAGATACACTGTTTAACTAATGTTAAGAATGCAAGCACAGACAAATTAATGGGAAATTAATCCAGTGAAAACTTCTTATGAATACTTTTCTTATCTAGGGAAAAAATTACTCATTTATTTATTTATGTATATTTAAATCAGCTGCTTAAACTATATTAGCTTTCTGCATTTTAGATCTAATTCTGTCTGAAATTTATCATTTCCAAGTCAGATTATGTTCTGCTGTAGGTAAACCTCTGTTTCACTATGAAACTACTTTCTTGTTAGAATACATTTTATTTGAATGGTTTTTGACTGTCATGTGCTACATTTTGCCTCCCTTATAGAGCATGCAACATGGGTCATAATTTCAACAGGAGAAAAAAAAAAGAGAGTAATTGCTATATTTATTAAAGTTTATTTTAAACTCATGGGGTTTTTTTCTTTGTTTTTTTTTTTTATGGCTACCTGTTGACTTGAAATGTATGGACAGTACAGAAAAAAAAATAAATATGTGTATTATAAACCACTTCCAACAACTTGTAAAATGCTGTCTGGTGATGTAAGAATATCAGAAACTTTTCGAGTATTTTTGCTGTGAGACATTGAGAGTAAAATGTGCTATAGAGATAAAGAGAAGATCTGTAATGGTTCGACATTCTTCTGTGACACATTTCATAATTTATTTGTTATTTTCTTGTGGTTTTAAATAAACTTAATCCCAGGAGTGTGCTTCCTTAAATAAGTTACATGTAAGGCACCTACTGATATTCTCAGATAATGTTAATAAATTGTTCTGGCTATATTAACAATTGTTGAATTTTGCAGCTTTCTAAAACAGTGTTACTGAGTTTATTCTGAACAACTGAGATAAACATAGTATAAAAGGAAGAAAAAGAAAATATCTTCTGCTTCTTTAATATCAATTACTACTTTGTATGATAACATGAGAATCTGTGGTGTGGACTAGCTCTGGGTCAAAAGGAGCAGAATAATACGTAAAAGGGCTAGGAGCAAGATTTCCTCAGTACCAGGAAGACACTGATTCCTCCAGCATAGGAACCAAAAGCTTTATTTCCAAAAGACATGTTTGTGTTACCAACATATACTTTAGGGTCATTACATGAAACACTGTGGGGCTAGGGGAGCATTAAATGGCATCCTGTTTGCTCCTCAGCATCCTTGTGAAAGAAGACACTAAATAGGTGGTGCACAATATAAAAGCTGAGGAATTCATCTCACCTACATTTTTCTGAAATTAAATTCGTTGTCTTGTCTTTACTCAAAGAGTGGAGGCCCCACTGGGATGTGTTGTGGCATGTTCCAAAGTCTCAGCATCTCTACTGCCTGCACTGGTACCCTGCTGGAGCACACCATGGGTGAGAAGCAGCGAGGAAGGGCTTGTATGACCTTGGGGCTTAACCTAAATTAGAGTGCAACGAAGCACACACAGCCCTGTGAATCTGGGAATGTTAGGAGATGCAGTATCTCAGACACTGTTTCTTATAGTTGCTTTAGGTTTATTTTTAGGATGAGCATTGGGTAATGAGATTGTCTGTGAAGTAGAGATTTCCACTTTCTCCAAAGCAATGCAGTTTAACCTTGAACTGAAGCTAGCAGGATTTTTTGGATTTTAGAATTAATTAAAGGACCTGTCCATAAAACTTTCTTTTAAAATTCAGTCAGTATCATGAAAGTCACATGATTTAGAGTCCTTTTCATCTTGTTCCTGTATTTAGAGTCTCCCAAATTGCAATATATATTTCAAAGAAAAATAATTCTTTTTCAAATGTAGTTTAAGTTTGATTTGCAGCACAGAATACATCAGGAGTGAGAGAAATGGAGAGACTATCTTTGACTCCTCAAATTGTATTTGCCAGTTAGAATTTCAGAAAATTTTTTAGTTCAGATAATGACAGGTTTCAATGATCTTTTTAATAATTCAGAAAGTAAATTTCAACTATGTTTTCTTCAAAAAGTTTCCCTTAAAAATGAAAAAAATACAATCCTCATTGTAAGTGTTAAGGATAAATGCAAGACGTTTTTTATGTCACTTCTCTTTTGTAAGTTCTCCCCTACAGGATGATTTTATCAATTAAACTTGTTATCTTATTTACAGTTAAGACAGATTTTCCTGAAAGCATAATGAAAGTGTTCTTGTTAAACCTCACAGATGTTCTGTTAAAAGTAGTGCACTTTTATTCACAGTTAATGAAGTTCTATATAGTTACTACCTTGGTGTCACTTAAATGAGATGCTAGAGTAGCACTAATTTTAAATGGTTTTTAAATTTTATCAACTACTTTTGACACAACCAGAGATTTGCTTTGGTGACCAGAGAATACATTTAGTTTATTCAGTGGCAAATATATTTCTTTCAACTTCTGTGTCAGTTCACTGATGTAATTCACAGCACAGTCCAGATGAAAGATTTTTTATAAATATGTGTTGTGATGTTTCATTTAATTTACAATTTGTTTTTCCTTTTTATAAGATTTCAATTGCATCATTATTTAATTATCAGATAGCTCATGGAGACAGACAGTTGTCTCATCATGAGACAGAAAGGCGATGTTTTGTAAAAATCATTATGTTGAGTTCCTTCTCTAGAAAAGAAGCTGTATTCATGTCCTTGATAAATAATTAAATGATAATTAATTTTTCATTCTTCCATCTGATACTCAGCAATTGTTGAAAAGCATATTTATTATTCAAGTGGAGGTGTCAGATTGCCCATAATTTGTTGTGTTTCAGCCTCAGTCACAGGGAAAACTATACAAGTTCAGTTCTGTCTTCTTTCTCACTACTTTGCATGGTGTAAAAGGAAAGCATGACTAATGCAATAAAAAAAAATAAAAAATGGATAGCCTGGAACCCAAAGGAGATATGTGCCTACTCTCATCTCCCCACACTGTACATGTGCAGCCCAGTCCTGGAGAATGGCAGAACATTCTCTCTCCAGCATCCCAGTCACTGGGTGCCTCAAGAGCTGAGGCCTTCAGGGAGCCATGGGCTTACTGAAGTTATACTCATCAAACCAGTCAGTTTTCTGGAATGTCAGGGGTCATCAGCACGGATTGATAATCTTGCATATGTGAGAGAGGCAATTATGAGAACTTTATAAAAGGTTGTGTCTGTGTCTGTCAGCATTGGGTCTATGATAATACCAGGTCATGCAGCTGAGATGAAGTTATAGTGAATTCCAGACTTAAGGCTAGTCTTATATTGTCACCCAGCTAATAATAACCAAATATTAAAAGACCTCATTCTGCAGCATTATTGCATGTGTCTAGGAGGAAAATTTCTTGACATTCAGGTGTTTATTCTTACATATTAACCACAAGCCAGCAGAGTATGATGAAAAATACCAGGAGTGAACTTCGCCCTTAGTGTGCAAGCCAAAAAAGAAATTAGAAAGCACAATATATTAATGTAATTAATTACTAATAATTATTATTTTTTTGTCTATATCTATATTAATATGATGCATAAACTACATATTTTTATTGGGGAAAAAATAGGTTCCTCAAATATCTAATAGAAACAAAAAATAATATTTTATTTTATATTTTCAGAGAAGAACATCCTTTTAAATAGTCCTGTAACTTAATGTTTTAACCTGATCAATTAATAGTGGACAGTAATATCTTCTGTGCAGAAGGTAACTAACAAACTTGAAGCTAACAGCTTCACCTGCATACCTGAATCTTAGAAATGATAGGAAAAAAAAAAAAAAAGCAATAGGAAAAGAGTATCAATCTACTCTATTTTTTGTTAATCTTCCTGCAAAGAAAAAAATATTTTCTGTCTCAATTTTTCAAGGTACCAGAAAGTATAACTGGAAAAATACACAAAGCTTTTAAAAATCTACAGGGATGCTCTAAACTGTGAGGCATCAGAGGGCAATGAAGAGTAGATAGAGCTAGTGGGAGCATCTGAGCACACACCCAATCTAAACTGAAAGCTGACCCTGATCTTGTAGCCATTACACCTTAGAACAATCCCAGAGAGCTAAAGTATGGATTTTATGCTAGTCTAAGTTAAATAGAAAATATGTGAAGAAGATACAATAAGCCTGTCTAAATTACTATGTCATGTTTTTTGTTAGGCATTAACTGTACCTAAAAGGCAAACAACGTTCTTTCTCAGTTCTTACATAGGTCCCATACTTATGAGAAATAGTATTAATTTCTTTGTGTGAAAAAGTCTTTGTTGGTGTGATGTATCCTTTCCTGGTTTGCTTCACATTTTGGAATGCACCAGTTTGGACATCCGAGTACTTGATTCAATGCTTATGGAAATGTAGATAGTACAACACACAATTTGCTCCAGTGATACCTTGTAAATTTTATCAAACTGCTTTGTTCAAAAGCCCTCAGCAACGTGAATAAGTACTTGAGCAACAGAATATATTTAGATATATCAGTTGAAAATCTGCCCCCTACTTTTCTTCTGACAAAGATAACTGTGTTGCTCTTCCTGCCCCAATCTCCTTTGAGTTGGACTGCAGCCAGGCAGAGTGAATAATGACACATAAGCACATTGTTTATTTAAATAGATTTGTGTAGTTAAGTGCATGACCTGTGATCTAGAGCTGAGAAAAAAAGAATTAAACACTGATTTCTAAGTGCTCTGTGAGATAAATCAGCCACCACTCCAGGACTCAGCCAACACAGATACTTTTATTTGTACTTATCACTTCAGTTTGTTTGAGTATTGTGTTAATAGTTTAGATTAGTTTTTGATGTCTGTGCACTGTTAGCGTTTTCACAAAATGAGAAATGATGAAGTTATGCACTCTCTGTTATATAGCTGCAGTTTTCACTTAAAGCAATGAAGTGCTACTTACTGTAACAGATACACACTAAGGATCTGATTCTCCTGTCATTTGCAACCAAGTTTCACACCAAGGTAAATTCCCTCCCTTCATAAGTTTTCTCAATAGTTTATGTTACTGTTACGATTCATTCCTCCCAGTGCTTCTGAACACAAGTATGTTTAAACAAAACATTCTCGCAGATCTCATCAGGGCTACCTTCACGTGTAAAGATAGTCAAATGCAAAAATCCTTTGTCAAATCACTCTTTGAGAAGCAAATAGCATTCTTTTTTCATTACATTAAATGTGTTTATGGCAGTGTGGTCTGAAGCTGGCAAAGTCCTTTACATTTAAATGTAGCACATGGATTTTGTTTTTCCTGTGGACAGGAAAAAGCTGCTTAGTCCCTCGTGGTTTTCAAGTTTTTATTGTTAACTTTAGAATTATTTAACCATTTGTACTTTAAAGTATTTTAATATGGAAATGCAGATGTAAAAGGTAAGCTAAGGAAACTTTTTATTATTTACATTCCATATAGCACACATTGCCTTCCATCATTTCAATAAGTGAACCGTTGTGATAAAATAATCTAAGAAGACAAATGTCAACATGCTGACAAACTGACTATAAATGTAATAAATTTAATAAATTTTAATAAATTTGAAATAAATTTAATTAGAGAAATATTTTAGGAAGAACAGGAGAGGTTTATTTATGTTGGAAAGCTGGCAGGCTAAAATATGGAAGTAGACTGCATCTTTTAAAATAGAGTGGTTTGTAGCGCTTTTCAAACATTTTTTTAATTCAAAAACATGGTGAAACTTTATTATTATGATTAAATTAAGATTTTTGCGGATTATTTTTTGTTTTATTTGTTTTGGAGGTTTATTTTTGTCTTTTTACTCTTCCTTTTGCTGTCTCAGATTAGAAAAAAACTTTCATTTTATATCCATACTGGGAATTTCCATTGTAAGCAAAAAAGTACATTTTCATGATTATTTGTACAATGGTGAGTTAATCCTCATTTTTAATATCTTGCACCAAGAAATAAAGTAAAAACTAACCATATAACCTTGTTGATGTTAACAAACTCTTGTTCTAATTTTAAAATCTGTATTTGTGCATTTCACACATCAATACCTACGTGGTAGGATGTGTCTAAGAGAATGCATGTATATTGATGACTAGCAGTTGGGCTGTTAATAAACACCGACCAAAGGCTTGGAGCTGGTAACCACCAAGACTTTGGTCTTTGTCTTTGATCCTTTGTGACCTAGGGAATGCTGAATCTGCACTGCACTCTCCTGTTCCTTCACCTACAAGCTGATTGAACAGGGCATGTGGTTTCACTCCCTCTTGCCTTCCTTAAAATATGCCTGATATATACAGCCTGACAGGTCTCTGATTCCTACTACAGCTGATATGTGCCTGAGCTTTATGTGGAAGACAGTTGCTTCCCAGTGGCTAAAACCTTGCCTAACCTTGAGCCAATAAACACTCAATATTCAAAAAGCTGCATGCCCAGGCCACTGCTAGAGGCTCACCGCTGCTGGATTTTTTTGGTACAGATGCAACCTCTGCTGCCAGCACCACATGACTGCAGAGAGAAAAGTGTGATAAATGGAGAAGAAGACTGCATGTACAGCAAAATATAACAGACATCTGAAATATCAAATGCATATGTGAAGAACAGGCAAATCCAGGAATACAACGCTGTTGTAAAGCTGATGAAGAGATTAATGGACATAAAATAATCTAAAGGGAATTACCGGCAGGTTGGTGGGAGCAAGTGGACTCCATCACTCAATACATAGTGGACTATAAAGATCCTGAATCAGAAAAATGAGTGGCACAGTTACCTAGAATATCTTGACAGGGAGAAATGGAACAGCTGTTCACTTCTCCTTGGAAATTAAAAAAAAAAACAAAAAAACAACAAAAAGCCTGAAAAAACCCTAAAAACCCTAAAACCTAAAATAACCCTAATTATATATATATTTACACATATATATTTTATGGTATTCAACTGAAATTCCAAGTCTTGCTTAATAGCATTAAAAGCAGCCACCTAACCCTAAATAAGAACCAGTAATATTTAAAACAAATGAGCAAGTGTAAACCCTTGCATATTGAACTGTTTTTTTTTAAAAAGAACATTTTGCCATTTAGTTTTTAAATCTAAAAATAAAGCATATGTCTCATACATGAGTGTTCAAGACCAGTAACACAGAAGATTAATACTTAAAATTAAAGTAGCCAAGCCAATCTTAAAATGTGAAAAGTATCTTTTTCTTTTTGTATTAAATACTAAACATAATACCTTAGGTAGCTTGTTTCCAGCAATCTAAGAAGGGCTTCTACCATCAAATACATTCAGAGTTTTAGTTTAGCACATCAAATTAATTTAATTTCTTGTTTCCTACCTGCCTGTCCACTGTAAAATAGAGATAAATGTTCCTGAAAGAGAATGTGGCAGAAAGAAATGGAGGAGACCTGAGTATTTGGGGTTTTCTTTACCCAATTAATTCTCATTGGGTTCCTCTGAGTGCTTGAATTAAATTTGAGAGATTAGGTAGGCATTTACTTCATTTATAATTTTTTTATATTTAGCTTCTTGTATTGGTGCACAGGTCACTCAAGGAAGAAAACTGGAAAACCTTAAAGACACTTTCCTTTTGCAGTTAGTTACAGAGATTTATTTCCATTTCTTGACAGTAAAGGTGAAAGACATTCAGCAGTACCCCAATGACTGGAGAGAAAAACAGGTCTGACCTTTCAAGAGCAATGCATGGCTTCTTTGTAATTGCTATTAAACACAGGCAAACCCATGTTAATATTAACAGTCCAGCTGGGAAGTGATACCAACTGTGGCCTGCAGAACCCTCAATGTCATCCTGAGGAGGGCTGGCTGCAGTCATGAGGTCTGGGACAGCCTCTGTATCACACCCTTAAACCTATCAGCACAAACAATCAATCAGTTGAGGACTTGCCAAATGTCTGTCCTCCTTGCTCTGGCTGTTTTGGAGGTGTTATGGGCTTATGACATAAATGGAGCAGGATGCATTGTTGCTAAAAACAGGGAGTAAATAATTATTTGTGAAAATGACTCCATAAAGATTCAGTATATATAAAGATGAAGCTTTTTTACCTCATCCATAATAGAATGTATGTACAAAAAATATCAGAATATTGACAGAACTGATAAAAGAAAGGTATGGATTTCTAAACTAGATATCTCATTTTGTGGGTGATTAAACAATCACTGGCACTTTTTCAAATATGTGTGTGTAAAATATGCATATATATCAAGTGGGTTACACTTTCTTTGATGATTTTTTTAACTTACAAAATTTTTTTACTGTATTGTGTTTGAATATAAATGAAAATTATATTTAAATGCTACTGTCTTCTTAAGTGAGGCACTGGACCATCTACAGATTGGGATTTTACAAAAGACAACTACATTAAAAAGAAAAACTAAACTCTCCACAATATAGCTGTAAACTTGTCTCAATTCTTTTGCACCTGGCCACAATATAGTTGTAATTCACCTTAGAATTGGTATTATGGTATTTTCATAGATTGCACTGAAAATTTTAGTCTGCATTGATTTTTCTATCTTAACTGACTGGATAGAACAAATAACATGAAAGCAGATAACCTTGGCTACTATATTTGTTGTCAGGTGGTATTAGCATATTTCCATTTAATTTTTTCCTATTATATCTCATGTAAGGTACATGTAAGTTTTATGTAGTTTTTACAACTCTCTATTTCCTTACTAATATGAATCCTATTGAAATAGTCTGACATTTAGCACAATCAAGTCATAGAAAGGGAAATGTGAGATGTCAAAAACTTTCAAAATGTACTTCTTTTTCTTAAAAAGAACTTTATAGTAATTTCTTTTTTTTCCCCTTTTTTTTTAAGAAAAAAAACAACTTGGAAGCAATTATAAAGGCTATTTTGGTTTGCTAAATTTTTCTTCCAATAGAAGGTGAAAGGATATTTCAGAGATAGAATTTTCTATAGAAAGGAAATCCCAGGATGATTTTTACAGAGCATGAATACAAATAAACTAGTTTTCAAGTAGCTTTACTCTCTAAATATATAAAGCCTACTCATGTCATTAAGGTATTTTTTTTTAATTTAGTTTTCATTTTTTACTGATTTTCTTCTTCCATTGCTACTCATCTGTTTCAGATATGAGAAGCATCTCTCTACATTCTTTCACTATTCTGTTACTATTTGAGTTCTGCAAGTTACTTTCTTCCAGTGAAGTAATTAATAATGTTGAGCCTTTTAAACCTATCTAGATGTAGAAAAGAGATGAAGGCCAATTTTATTGCTTGTGAACATCTTTCCAGGTCAGAAGTTTGAACCTTCAATGAAAATACTGTTCCAGAAGCATTTACTTGTTTAAATAAACAAAGGATTACCTGCACTCAAAAGTAAGAGGTTGTTTACATGGTAAGATAGGTAGACAATTTGGAAGTCTAAGCTGAGCAGCACAAGCTGATGTTGCACCTCTTGAAGAATGTGGTAATAATGTCATGACGTGGATCTTTTCTTTGTGATATTCAAAAGCTGGTGCAGCAAAGTGATTAACAGCCACAGCAGATGTGAGTGAGTAGGTGCACACATAAGGACCTCTGTGTGAAAACAGATACGGAAGACTTGATCCCAATGAACACTGAAGACACTTGTCTGAATTTCCAGATGTGTCTTATTTATTGTCCTCACTGTGAAATAGCCTAGGACTCCACGCCATGGTCAGGATGTTAGTCTCTGGAACATACTTGCAAAGTTTCTGGCCAATGTGATTTAAAATGGCTGTTAAGCCATATACGGTGCAGAAAATTGGATTCATAATGGAACCATACAGATATTTGCTGTTTTTTTGGAAATGCCAGACATGGTTATACGTAATAAAGTGCAGGTGATGTTAAAATAATGGATTATTTAAGGTGAAAGGCAGCAGAAACTTCCCAAAGCATAGACAAATGCTGACAGACTTTAGACTTTAGACTTCTCCTTAGTTACTTCATATTATTGGAGCCATTCTTAATAAAAGATATCATTCATATAACCTGAGGTCTGTGATTTCACAGTGGAGGACAAAAAGATATCACTTTCATAGTCTTCAACCATACTTCATGGTGAGTTAGTGGCAGTAATTATTTCATTAGCGTATGTTTCCACTGGAATTCTTGAGATATTTTTCTACATTCATGAAAATATCGTCACTTTGCTACCAATAAATATAACAAGTTATACAATTTCTTCTTCCATTCATGCAGTCTTTTACATAGAACTCCTTTCCAGACATAATTAAAATATCACTTATCTAAAAGGCTTTCTGTTCATTGCCCCTCATTGTCTTCGAAAAATAATAGACCTAGGTTAGGCTGCATGAAATGGGAAATAGGGCTTTCCTTCTTTTTCTATTCCTGTTTTGCCTGAGAGTCTTTTTTAATTAATTCCACATGCATAATATTAATGTTCATCTCTTCTTTAACTTCTGATTTCATGAACAATTCAATTGATGAGGATATTTTTTCTTTAAGAAGTCCTCCCAAAGAAATTAAAAAAGAAAGAGCTATTTTTAAAGTTCTTGATGAAAACTTGATGCAAATTTATTTAAGCAATTCATATTTCATTATGTTTATTGAAGAACCTATCAAAAGAAAATAAAATAAAATACTGATCAAAACTTCTTCAAATAACTTCTCACCGAAATGTTGCCTTCTCATGTCTTTTTTACATGCAGTTTATCTCTATCTGAATTTCTGATTTTAAAAGGCAGACATAATTCCTTGGACTTAAAATGTGAGATTAAATTGACTTCTTTAGACGTGCTGGTCTTCCAAAATTTTACATGGCTATTTTAGTTGAATTCAAAATTATTTTTTTTTTAAATTAATTCAAAGGTAAATTAATTCAAAAGACAATGTTTGTAGGAAATTATCTCCATGAAATGTACCAGAAAGACAATGGTGCTTTCTCAATGGTTATTTCATAGAACATTGATGGGTTTTTTTTCGATAACTAAAGATCATATGGAAAAAATTCCCACATATTAAAACTTATGAGAGGGATTAATTTGATTTAGTGTCTGATATGTCCACTGGAAACATTTAAAGAACTCAAGCAGAAGGCAAGTAGACCTGGAAAATTCCTAGGAAGACTTTTTCCTCTTCCAGAAATGCATAATAAAGGTTTCCTGAGAGCAAGTATTGCATTCACAATGAACCATATATCCATTTATACTTCTTGGTTGTCATCCAGAGTCTGTGAGCTCCATACTCATGAAAAAGGATATTATTATGCATGTAGTAAACAGTGTTTGAATATTTCATTTCGTTTCCTTTTTGGTCCTTTGTTGTCAGAAGTTGTGAGCAAATATTCCTTATTCAACCTTTTGAATATTTAATGATTTTATGTTCATCTTTTATACACCATCTTTGATCATTCTTGTCACAATTCTCTCTACCATTTTTCTAAGATGTGATGTTGGAGAGGAGGTGATCAGAACTACAACTGCTATTCAAGGCAGAAGCAAAGTGACATAGATAACAGCAGTTTGCTGATACTGGTTTTTTTTATTACAACAGTTTTTCCCCCAAACTATTTTTACAATCTCTTTTGCCTTTTATCTGTTTTAAGCATTGAGTTGGCATGTTTAGAGACTTCCCAGTAGCTTTGGTATTTTTTTTCCTGGGCATTTCTAAGTAATTTAGAGATCCCCAAGAATTTTTCTGATTTTGTGCTGACTAAAATCCAAAATTTAAGATTTCCTTTCCTTCCTACATTTGCTCCAGACTGAAATGAAAAATGTAATGACACTTACATTTTTGCAGGGTCACAGACGATTCTCTTTGTTGGCTCAATCCATTTGGCAAATGTCTTCTGTCAACTTTTAATAACCTTCTAAATGAATTTCTTTAATGACTTTTGGTCTTATATCAGAGTATGGTGGGGTTTTTGGGTAACAGACATGTTATATACATTTTACATACATAACATGTTATATACATTTCTATCTTTTGTCCTCCATGTTTGCCGAAAAAATCTTCCCATTGAGCTTAAAATCTTAAAAGCTGAGAGGCTGTGGGATATATTAAATGGTTATTAATGCAAGTATAAAACACTGTATTAGAATTTTAAAGTGAAAAATAGATATATATTTGCATGCATACCTATATGTATGCAAATATATATTTATATATATATATAAATATTATTATAAATATATAAATAATATAAATATATTATATATTTATAATATAAATATATTACTATATATATAATATATATAATAATACATATATATAAATATATAATGCATGTATATATATGTATGTATGTATGTGTATATATAGACATATACATATGCCATAAATAGATAAATGAATTGTGGTTATATTTGCATGGCTTGCAGTTAAATCTATATTAATTTCTGAGTATAGTTATCTATAGGCAAGAGTAAGATGTACAGGAATAGGTATTGATATGCAATAGAACATCAGGCTGGCAAACAGGTAGGCTTTTCTTCAGTTTGAATAATTTGTCCAAATTCTAAAATTTTATTCATATTAGTATATCATGAAATTGCTTTTCATCTAAAACAGGGCTTGAGGTCAGAGGGGGAGCTTTCAGGAAAAAAACCCATATTTAGCTAAGTCTGATACAATAGTGTTCACAGATGCCTTGAAATGATTGCTGTCAGAGCTTTGATTGAACACTTTTTTGTGCACAGATGCACCACATGGATCATACATTTGATACTGACCAGTTCTATTTATTTTCTCAGTATAATTTATAATACTCTAAATTCTAAATGAATGGGAACTGTAGAAAGCAATACATAAGAACAGGAGATGAAGTGTGCACAGAGGATATGAGGCACACACGGTCTTTTATTTGTGTTTCAGGTCAATAAAATATTGCATTAACATTTTTAAATCAAAGCAAGGATGCTTTCTATATGCATATGTGACTATATCAATATACCTTTAAAATTCAGAGATATTCCACACAGTTCTAGTCAGTTATAAGATTAAGCATTTGTCCTGAAGACTAAGTCAGAGTCACCAACTGAAAGACTGTTATCTAAAGTGGTATTTTTAAATTATAGGGAAAGCCTGATTATTTACATAAGTCCTTTGAGAGATTTATAATTATAAATGATTGGATAGACTTTTATAAAAAAAACCAACTTGCTGGGATGTTTAGCAAAATCCAATTGAAGTTATTGTAGGAAAATACCATAAAAGAAGGAATTTTTTTTTTTAATCTGAGGTAAAAAAATATTAATTTTCATTTTTAGTTTCTTTATAATATTTTTTTTACCAAGGTATACCATTTAAGGCCAAAAGCAAATGCCATATTTTAAGATTTTACAGTATAAGGCTCAGTAGATCTCTAATAAAATTCCTGTGAGAATTCTCTTTATTGAAATTAAAATTTATTCCTAACTCTTTATGGGGGAGCTACACTTTTAAGAAACTAAATTCTTCACAAGTAGTAAAACTCAAACATCATAGCCTGCATTTAAATAAATGATACTTTATGGAAAATATTTGAGATATACAGAGGATAATAAAATAGATCATTGTTATGTTTTACCTATCCCAGACGGTAAATGGCATGACATAATCTTCATGCATATTGTCAAAATGGCTCCAGCAAAGGCTGCTCTGAGTCAAGACTGGATATTTTCTTAGATTATTACTGTCTCATAGTCTAAAATTCTGTGAGGAGTCATGTTGGCATTACAAATGGTATAGATGTTATGCGATTGATTATTTCAATTCACTGGTGTAAAAATAGCTGCAACAGCAGCATGAGATGTCAGTAAATCAGAGTTAGAGTTGAAAACATCCATCTGACAAGATAAGTAAGAAAATAATGTCTTGTCAAAAAATCCTGGAGTCTTGCTGTTGGCTGCACTTTGGTCAGAATTTGCCATAATCAGAGATTAAGATCCACCTATTTTGTATATACTTTATGTGTGTATATAGCTATATCTAATAGTTCATTTATATATAGATATAATATATTTTCCCCCAAAGATTTAATCTGGGTGCGACAGTAGAGGGAGGGGATTTTAACCCTCTTACCAAAGATATGCACATCCTCAACTTCCCTTTTGAGACAGCATGAAATCTGGCCAGTTTACAAAATGTAAGAGTTTTGCAAACATCAGATCACAAGATATAAAAAAAATACAAGGCCACACAAGAAGAGAGACAGTTAGAAACGCTTCTTGAACTTTTCTTCCACAAAATATACCTCAAAGTACACAAATAAATATGACAATGAGAATTTTAAACATCTAGGCACCTTCTCTAAAGAGATTACCTAGTTCTTAATTTGATTCAGTAAAAAAGAAAATAGCATTTACTTAACTTAAGGTATTTAGCTTAAGCACATACCAAATGTTTATTAACACGGAGGTATCCATTATTCTGGTTGTTGTCATGTTTCTGGGCTAAGGAAATTTTGAAATATTTTTCAGCGCCTTTCAATTTTAAAATATTTGATAAAAGGTAAGTAACTTGAGTCGGTACATTGATACTATGCTGAGTTGGAATCGCAGGGAAAAAATAATGAATTAGTTGAAAATTCCCTCTACCTGTCACCTTTGAGAGCAGGTATGAGGGGCTTGGTTTAAACCGAGATCACCTTGCAAATCTTACATAGGATGCATTGTGTAGCTTCACAGCCAGACGACGCCAAAGCCACACACCCTGAAGTGCTGATAACAGCCTTTCAAATAGGCACATACACAGACACACAGAGTTTAAAAGCATGTCCCCCCCCACGCTCTGGCACAGAAACATTTTTCTAAAAAGGGACTAGCAGTGACTTTAGACAAAAACTGTGAGATGTAAGAATATAAAAAAAATGTTGACAGGGGTATGACTTCCTCCTATGCAGCAGCACAGAATTATATAGATATTGCACCTTCAACCAAGGTGTCTCTTTCAGTTGGTCTTGCTCCTACAAGAGCACATATTTTAGTCCATTTAGATTTTTTCCTCCTTTCCATTCACAATTCCTGATACTAAAGTGGAAGCTGGGTCATGTTAAAATTACTTGCATTGCTTAAGCGTTCCTATTATTTTAATGTTGAGAGTCCAGACTTTCTGATTGCTTTCACAAACTAAAACAATTGATTACTGCCTGAAGGGCTTGTTGTATTTTGGTTGTAACACAATGGCAGGTATAATGTTGCCAGAAGCTCTGTGACACATCACTCAAAAAGAATTCAGGCCGAAAGGAAGAAGATTAAGATAAAAGAGAGGAATTTTGATGACCTCCTCCACTGAAAACCTCCCATTTTTTTTCCCCTGTTACCTATGGTGACAAAATACAGAACCAAAGAGGGGATCAGCAAATCAGCTTCTGCAAGTGATTTTATGGTGTCAATCTAATAGCATAGACAGCCACAGAATTATTCACAGGTCTTTCCTCAGTAAACCAGGGGGCATCATTCAGCGTGATACAGGAGAGTATGAGCCATTAACCCTGAGCGCAAGTGGGAGGTAATATAGGAATGAGAGGGTTTGTGTCAATCTGCTTCTACCAGTTCTATTTGCATTATACCAGGTGAGCTCTACTGAGCCCTTTATCCACCCAAGAATCATTTATTGGTGATCTAAGATTGGACCAGATCCCAAAAGTGGGATTGGATTGCTTGCCTGTGGTAATTTGCAGCTGTTGGTACCTGCCTCCTCCGCAGGAGTCTTTAAAACCCAAAAGTGTTTTCAGGTTTCCTTGGCAGCTGTTTTAAAAATCTTTTGAGACAAATTAGGCATAGTCATCTTATGCATTGAATTCAGACAGCACATTGCCAGTCAGACTTGCTAAAATCCTGTTTGCTTAGAGTAAAGGACAAATTAAATGAGTTACTGCTCCCAGTTTGAATATTTTCCACATGCCATTGAAATCAACACAGAATACTAGGAAAAAAATGCACAACTCGATTTGGGGTGAGAGGAGTAAAACTTCATTTTTCAAGCTTAGTATTAACATACCCATGTGCACTTGGAACTTAAGGGACCACGTTCAGGAAACATCTAGATCACACAGTCCAGTTAAAATATTAGTAGTATTGCAAACATTTATCAGGGATAGTATCACTGGAAAAGTATTTAGCTGTTGCATAGACATAAAATAGGTAGAGATAAAAAATATCTAATATAAGCATAGGTGATAATATAATTTTTTTTATTAAAAAAAGTTGTCACACTTCTGTATGATTTTCCCTCATTGCTTATTCTAATGAGGCCGAGTTCCAGAAAGTATGTGAATGATATGTAAGAAAAATGAATTATTTGTTGTATTTCAGAGGAAAAAATAATTGTTAACTGGAAGGAACATTTAAGATTATGAGAACTCTTTTGTCTCAATCATCTGGAATGTTGTTCACCCTCATGGTAGTTGTAGGATTTACTATATTATCTGAAATTTTATATTTTTGATTTAAATTACTATATTGAGCTTTATGACGGAACAAGAATGTAAAATGATAAGCATTACTTTGGTACATTCTTTTTTACATTTTATTTCTCAGGTTTGTGTCCTCATCATTCCTTTCCCCTCTCTACTCAGCTGCAATCTGTTAGCATATCTTTCCTTTCTGTTAGAAATGCTCCTTTAATTAGTGACATTATTTGAGTTCAGAGTTGGCATTATCTAAGCAGTGTAGTATGGGAAGTGAGAATTTGATTCCTGTTGTGTATGCCTGCATTGAACTGTGCAGTTCTGTGGAGATACCTGAGCTACTCTGACAGAACCCAAGCAATGTAGCAATGTCAGTGTGTTGCTGTGCCAAGGCTAATTAGCTTCACTGCTTGTAAGGATTAGGTGCAACAGCTGTGTAGTGTATGCAATTCCTTTTAATACATGGAAATTTATACCACCCTCTTTCAAGGCTAGAACCTCATTCAAAATGCCGTATTTCATGGTGATTTTTAAAGAATGAACATTTAGAGAGTGATAGAATAGTTTGGGTTGTAAGGATTATCTAGTTCCAAGCCCTCTGTTGTGATGGGGACACCTTCCACTAGGCCAATTGACTCAAAGCCCCATCTAACTGGTCTGGAACACATGCAGTCAAGCAGCATCCACAGCTTCTCTGAACAACCTGTTTCAATGCCTCATCAACCTTACTGTAAAGAATGTCCTCTTTGTATCTTATCTAAAGGTACCCACTTTCATTTTAAAGCTATTTCTCCTTGTTCTATCACTATATGCCCTTGTGAAAAGTCCCTCCCCAAATCTCTTGTAAGACCCATTTAGATGCTGGAAGGCTGCAATCAGGTCTCTCTGGAGCCTTTTCTGCTCCAAACTGAACAGCCTCATCTCTTTCAGCCCGTCTTCATAGAAGAGATGCTTCAAGGCACTCCTCTGCACTTCCTCCAACAGGTACATATTTCTCATATTGAGTGCCTCAGAGCTGGATGCAATGCTTTAGATGAGATTGCAGGAGAGTTGAGTATAGAGGCAGAATCAAATCCCTCAGTGTTCTGGTCGTTCTGCTTTTGATACAGATGTGGGTGTAGTTGTCTTTGTGAGCTGTGAGCACACATTACTCGGTCACGTCGCTCTTTGCAACAACTCATATTCCAAAGTCCCGCTCCTCAAGGCTGCTTTCAACCCATTCCCTACCCAGCCTGTATCTGTGGTTGGAATTAGCCTGAACAAAATGCAAGACCGTGCACTTGGCCTTGATAAACTTCATGAGGTTCACATGGTCTCAGTTGTAGAGCCTGTCAAGACCCTTCTGGATGGCATCCCTTCCCTTCTAAAGATCACCCCATGCAGCCTGGAGTCATGGGCAAACTTGCTGAGAGTGCACTGAATCTCACTGGCTATGCTGCTGGCAAAGATGTCAAACAAAGCCATGCTGACCCCTGAGGAACATCACTCATCACTGGTGTCCACTTGGACATGGAGCTCTTGCCTTCAATGCCTTGTGTGTCAATTCCTTATCCACTGAGTGGTCCATCCAATCCATGCCATAAAGACAGGGATGTTGTCCAGGAAATTGCCAAATGCTTTACACAAATCCAGGTAGATGACCTCTGTTACACTTCCCTCACCCAGCAAGACTGTAAGCTTGTCACAGAAAGCAAAAAAATTTGTTGGACACAAATTGCCGTTAGAGAAGCCATGTCAGCTGTCATTAATCATCTCCTTCTTTTCCAGGTGTCTTAGTATAGGTTACAGGAGGATCTGCTCTATGATCTTGCCTGCACCAATGTGAGACTGACTGATCTGTTGTTCCTTAGTGTTTCCTTTTTTTTCTCTTATTAAAAAAATGAGGTTATGTTTCCCTTTTTCCCTCAGTGGGAACTTCACCAGACTGCTGCAACATCTCAGTATAATGGGCAGTGACTTAGCAATGTCAACCACCAGCTTCCTCAAGTCCCAAGGATGCGTCTCATCAGGTCTCAAGGACTTGTGTACCTTTGGGGTCCTGAGATATTCTAGAACTTTATCTTCTCCTACACCTGGCAGTTCTTCGTTCCCCCAGTTACAAATTTTTCTTTCTGCAACTTGAACAGTGTGGCTGCTGCACTTTCTAGTAAAGACTGACGAAAAAAATCACTGAGTATCTCAGCCTTTTCCATGTCTCAAGTAACTAGGTGTTTTGTTCTTTTCTTGATAGGGCTATGTCTCACTAAATAAAGTGTGATCTTTATATGTGATAAATCTGTAGACTAATATCATCATGTGACCCTGAATGATTCACTACACCTATAACCAACAACCTAGGACTTACATGGGCATCCATAACACAGATTGAGGCTTCAGAGTACAAACAACCCTTGAAATATTCTCTGTTACAACTGAAAAGAAGATGGATGTGTCTTGTCAGAGTGGGGTGGCAAGTTCATGTTGGAACTGAGAGAGCTTAACACCTGTATTGTCTCTCCAATTCTGTGTCTTAGATGAAATATCCTACCCATTTTCAAAACATTTAGAATTAAAGTAGACAGCTGTGGAAAATTACTGATTATACTCTTTTTAACCAGATGGCTAAAGCACCCCCCTCTCTCTTTTGCTGTAAGTGATACTTAGATTAACAAGATATTTATTATGAAACAAATTTTCCTTCCTGAAAAATCATTACAGAAGATGTACAATAGCATTTTGAATTAATTTTCTATCACCAAGGGTGGTATCGTTTTCCACGTATTAAAAGATACGGTGTTAATTTTATGCTTTTTCCTTTAAGTATATTAATTTGCTTATCAGGTTTTTTTTCATTGTGTCTCTTTGCTGTTTGAAAATAGGGGACTGATCTTATTTTCTTCAATACTGGGTTTTAGAATTCAAAATAATTTATAGTCTTTTACAACATATTTTACAGGACTGTCAGAAAGAATCATCATCAATTAGTGTGAAAAGCTACTTAGGAACAGGAATGTGATTTTAAAGCATAAAGTGTTTGTATTTACTTCTTAGTCTGAAGTTTCGTGGACTTTGGATTGATATGACCATTAAATACCCAGAGAAAGTGTCCAGTAATACTCCAAACTGAAAGTAACTTTATCAGTTATTGATTTTGTGACCCTTGTATATATTTAGTTGTATTCTTACTCAGCTAGAATTCCTCCATAAATTTCATACCTTTATCCCCTTTAAGAGAAATCAGTTCCATATTTGTTATGTTCCAGAATTAAAGGCCTATCTTTAGGCCTTTAACAGTACATTATTATACATTATACATATTTAACAGTACTGTGTAATTAACAGTACACATGAATATCACAGTTTGGCTTCCCTTGGTCTGTCATCATTGATGGGACTGAAAGACTTCTTTTCTTCAATCATTTTCTTCAAGTGTTCTGAGTTTCACTTCAGAACAGTTTGGTTGTAGGGTAATACAGGGAAGATCAGAATACAGAGAAATTACCTATATTGTTTAGACATAGAGAAAGAGAAATAGAATAAGAAAAAACAAAAGTAAATATTTGTTTAAAATATCTGTTTAAAATAAATAATGTGCTGTGCTGCAAAGCTGCAACCCACTTTGATTTTTGACATATGTGAGAGGAGGCTTAGCCTTATTTCACTCACTTCAGAAGCTGATGAAATCTGGTTAGTGAACTTTCTCAGTCTCTCCATGCACTTGCTACTGCTCATGCATGAGTATATGAGCAGGAACAGCAGTCTTTTAATGATTATTTTTTCCTTCAGTGCCTATATTGCATACACAGAAAAATAGAGTATTTTCACTCTCCTTTCTTGCGAGACATCAGCAACAAAATGTATATGAGTCCAGATAGAAGGCGTAAGTCCAAAGATTATATTAGTTTCCTATTTCTTCACCAAATGCCGTGGTTTCTTTACTATTAGACTGGTTTATGTTGGCTCCTCATTACACTCAGAAATTATTTTTTGCCATTTACATTATGTAAAAAGACTATATTATGAACTTGTGCAGAAGTCTATACAAGTGTGATACCAAAAATACATCCTAACGAGTGTCTGTAGGAATCTTTGTGTGACTATGAGTCATACTTCTTCTTCCCACTACCTTCTTTAAAGGAAATGCCACAACAATTTTTCATTATATGTGTTATAACTAATGATAATTTATTATCAGCAATGAGTTAAATATGGAGAAATTTATAACAAAGATTGGGTCATTCATCCATGTCTATGTGTACACCCAGAAATTACCTACACCATTATAAATCTAAATATATGGTATAAAGTTAGAAAATACAGAATCACCTCAGCTGATATCATCCATAGATGCATCTCATAGATTCATATAGATATGTTATCCATACAAGCTATATTTTACCAGTTCACACCTGCTTTTATAGTAGGTTTTCCCAAGATTCAGTAATTTAATTTAGGTTGTTCTTTTATAATTGGAAAGTCTATTTTATCTTATGCTAAATACTTCCTATAAAAGGCTATCCAAATTATTCTTTACTGTGGTTACCCTGCACTTGTAGGCATATTGATTTGCTGTTAGTGGGACAAGTGGAAATTCACCTAACATGTTTTGGATTTCTACCATAACAGGTTTTTCCCTAACACTTGTCCTTTGGTTTTCTTCCCTAACCTACTTATTCAGTTTTGGAAAAAGAAAATCTGTTTAATTTACTGTATATGATGCAGGAGAACTTATTCTTAAATCAGGGAATAATCAGACATCTAGCATTATAGATCATTCTTCATTAATTTAAAATAAGGAAGGTAAGGTACTCATTTCTTATTTTCAAGATCTTAAAACAATTTAATGTGGCACTTTTTTTTTCTATTCTTATGGAAAGAAGAGAGGTGAAAGCATCTCAAATTATTTAGGAAAATGAAATGTCTTGAGAGTTACAAAGTGTTATGCCAACACCTTCACTACATGTTCTCAGATTTGGAGTCATGTAGAAAGAGCATCAAACATGAAAAAAAGAATTGTACGAAAGGTAACAGTGTCACATTTGAAAGTATTCTAGTGTAGAACTGTGATTCTATAACTGCTCAGAGATGATTCAGGTGATCCATCTTTTTGCCCTCTTTATGAGCAAACAGCTTATGAACTTCATCAGGCACTGGTCTCACTTGTCTCTCTGTTATCTTCCCTGGTCCCAGCAGTGTTTTAATGTAGCCTGTGATGGTACAGTAGAGTGAACCTGGTCCCCAGCTAAGATATTTTGAAGGCCCTGAGCAAAGACAATAAAGATATTTGTCTATACTTTTTCTGTCTTAGTATTCCAGAAAGGGAAACACAAAGAATCATAGCCTAGACTCCTCCAAATCTCCTCGTGAAGCAATGTCAAATACTAATGTGTGGTTCAGAGAGAGTGTTAAATGGAAAGTTCATAAAAGAAGCTGTCATGAAATTACTTTGTTATACTGGTGCTTTAGTCCAGCACTTGGATCAAAGGTGTTGAAAAGTGAGGGATAACCAGGATATTACTTCAGAGAAACTACAGATTCTATACAATGTATTCTGTGTCAAAAGACTAGAAAAACCAGAAATTGCTGTGTGTACAGAAAGAAGTAATCACTTGATTTGAAAGAAGGAGAGACCAAGATTATGCAAGAAATGCAAAAGTGAAAATGTATAGCAAAGTAATGATTAAAAAAACCCAGAGAAATAAACAAACAACAATTGAAAAAAAAAATATAGATTTTTCATGAAAACATTCTGCAGGCAGTTTACCAAAATATTTTAAATGCAAAAAAAATGCTTACACCAACACAAAGAGACATGACATACACTCTGTCCATGAAGACAGGTGCCATAAGAGATCCCCTATCTGTATGGTTCATACTTTTTTATTCCAGAAAACGAAGGAATTATTCATATGTGTGTTAATAACAGCCTTGACCTATGTGTGCCCTCTCTATACCTGAGTTTGCTTGAGAAAATGCTTCTTTCTGTAGTAAAAGATAGGTATTAAGAGGCATTTGAGCAACAAAGGAATCTGATATTCTGTGTGAACCAGTCTCCAGAACTGTTCAGTTTATTATTATATATTTATTATAAATATATATATTTATAATATATTATAAATATATAATATATTTTATATATATATATATTATTATAAATAGAGTCAAAAGGACCACTGCCATCTTTCAACTAACTATAACAAATTGTATTTTAACACTTCTGCACTTACCCCGAGATGAGCAGCTTCTTTATTGAGGCTTCCACAGCAGAAAAGTAATCTAGATGTTTTATTAGGTATGAAGTAGAAACAGTGTGTATCAATGTATCAAGTTTCTGCTGCTATGGAAGACGCATAAGAGTCCTCATAATTCAATTACTATTCAAACATTTTCTGATTCTGTTAAAATGAAATAGATCTAATTAGTGTGAGCTGGAATAAAACCTTTTTGAAGCCAGACTTTTTCTTCTAGTGAAAGACAAATAAAAGAAAGAGATAAAAGAAGAGAAAATGGATTGTGATCACAAATATAAATTAAAAGCTTATGTTAGTTGCATAACTGAACAAGATTTTATTCTTCTTTCAGAAAGAAGATAATTTTCTACATGATGATGTCAGATAAGAATTCACAACTTAAATGTGATAGAAGATGCATCTTAAGGACTACTCTGACTGGCTTAATATTTGGGAAGAGAAACTCAGTGACAGTTGAACAAAATAATGTAAGATAAAATATGCAACAGAGGTATTTACCTCTTTATTATATGAGACAGATTCTAATTTCATATTTTCTAGGGAATATGTCAAGTTAAAAGAAATTTATGCTGTTCTACAGGAAAATAAAACAAAGCAGAGAAAAAAAAAAAAACAGCAAAAAACCCAAACAAATAAACAAAGTCATAGACAAACAAAAACCAAACCCAACAAAAAAAACCTCACCAAAATCCCACTCCATACTTTCCTTCAAAGTTTTATGTGACAAAAAGAAGTTATAGTAAGTGTATGCAAAAAAATTTTAAAATGTCCAGAGTATTCTTATTTTTTGAACATTTGACATCATCCTGACGAGAATAATTTATATATTTCTGTGTTTACTTAATTTATCCTTATTTTTTGTGATAACTCATTAGAATAATATTGAAATTCAGCTATACGGAAATTCAAAAGAAATAAAAATCTAAAAGAACATTAAATTTATTTTGTAGAACAGAATAGTATAAATGTCATCTACCATAATTGCTTTATTTTGTTTTTAAATAAATCCTTTTTGTATAATGCTTGGTATTCTGAATAGGTTATTTCACAGTATTAACATCTGCAGAATGGGAAGACATGCTGTGTTTTTCCTGAAAGGAAAAGGGCAGTTTCAAAGATGTGAAATGAATTTTGATTAATTTCTTCTCAGTACTGTCCTAGCTACAGAGGTCAGGGGACATTTCTAGTCTTTTTCAAAGACTTTTGGAAAAATTTATGTGGCACGAAATTTATCATCAAAGGGCTAAACCATGACTGTTCTAGACAGTCAAGGTGAAGGAATGGTGTTAACTGATTTTCATAGAGGAAACACATCGTACCTCACCAAGGCTGGAGGGGTTTTGAAAAGAAAATCTTTTTAATTGTGCAGAATTCTGTCTTTGCAGCGTGAATCCTATATTTCATTGGACAGAAATAAAAGTATCATCTTCTGCAGATTCCATGTGGACACTGCTTCTGGAAGATAGAAATCCTTGTTGGATTGCAGAAATTGTAAACCATTTCACCTTTTATAGATTTAAGCATTTTGTTCACTCTCAAATTAAGATACATGAGAATTTCTCCTTCAGCAAAAAATATGCTTAAGAGAAAAGTATTATTTTACTACGTGTAGTTACTGAAAAAAACACAAATATTAGAAGCATAGAATCATAAAGGTGGAAAAGACCTCTAAGATCAGGACCAACCTTTGACTTAATATCACCATGCTAAATAAACCACAGTACAGAATGTCACATCCAGTCACTTCTTGAACAATTCCAGGGATGATGACTACACCACTTCCCTGAACAGCCTGTTCCAATGCCTAACTACTTAAATCCAACCTCCAACCTGAACATCCTCTGGCCCAGCTTGAGGCCATTTCCTCTTGTCTTGCTGCTTGTTACCTGGGAGAAGGGGATGACCCCTCTCTTGGCTACAGCCTCCTTTCAGGTGTTTACAGAGAGTGCTCAAGGGCTCAACCTTGAGACTGCTCCAGGTTAAGCACTCCTAGCTCCCTCAGTATGTGACTTAGCTTCTAGAACCTTCTGCAGCTCCACTGCCCTTCTCTGGACACACTCCAGCACCTCAGTGTCCTTTTTGTAGTGAGGGTCCAAAAACTCACTACAAAATAATCAGAGAAATAAAAAAAATCCACACACAGGATTTGAAGTGTGGCCTCACCAGTGCCAAGTACAGCAGGAAATCCTGGCCCTGGTCCTGCTGGCCACACTATTGCTGATACAGGCCAGGATGCCATTGGCCTTCTTGGCCACATGGGCACATGTCCAGCTANAGCCTGTAGTGCTACATGGGGTTCTTGTGACCCAAGTGCAGGACCTGGAATTTCAGCTTACTGAACCTCTTTCCATTTGCCTTGGTCCATTGATCCAGCCTGTCCAGATCACTCCTCGGGGCATTTCTCCCCACTTGCAGGTCAACCCCCTCCCCCAACTTAGAGTCATCTGTGAACTGTTCCAGTTTTTTCTTTAAAATCTACTTTTTAAAATGAAGTATAAATAATAAAATTATCTCTTAAGGCACTTAAAAAAATGGAAGATTCATCAGCGAAGCACCCCTCTCCTATAACCGAATAATTACCCAAAACAAAACTAAAAATCTATTTGTTTGACATCAATGTACTATGACTGTCTTTCACCAGTACTTAAATGAAATTGTCCTATCCAATCCAATTTCATTTATGTCATCTATTTTATTAGTTCAAACTGATTAGTAACAACAGAAAGAAGGTTAATCATCCTTAAAAATGCATACTTCTCTTCCCCCCCCCCCCACCCCCCGCCCCCCTTATCTGACNCCCCCCCGAAAGGACAGAGTTTGAAATTGTATATATTTTCATGATGTCTACTGGAAAATTGATTCAGAAGACAGCTACAGTCCAAAAGTAGCAACTGATGAAGCATCTAAGAAATGCCTCTTCTTGCAGGTGTTCACTTAATGTTTTCCTTTTCTTACTGTTGAAAAACAATTTTCTCTTGCAAACAAACTGTGATCAAAAGTTGGTTCTGAAAAAGGATTCTAAGGGCTCTGAATCTACTTTTATTAAAACACAAAAAATAAAATCACAATATTTCCAAATCAACTGATACTTTTATTACAAAAAAGTTTTGGTATTACTTCATATTTAGACACCTACTGAGATTGATCATGGTAAGAACATGTTATTAAAACCTTGACATCTCATTGAACATTTATGCTTTGTAACAATTTAGCCTTCTAACCTTTGTAATAACAAATTCTTAAGTACAGTTTCCCCAATAAAAAAAAAAAATAAGGGTTTTTATGAATTAAATATTATATATGGAGTTTATTTTTGAGATTGCATTGTTCGCAAATATTTGGAGGATCACTGAATATAATGAAACATACTAGAATCCTAAAAGTACTCTGTTATTTGGTGGAATTATCATTTTACATAACATTTCAGATTTGTTCTTTTTAGGCATTGGTAATTTTCTGCTTAAAATATCTTTTCATCACTCATTTTAAAAATTAATCATAAAATGAGAAATAAGTAAGCATGCTGAATCTTCCTAAAGGAGTCCCATATACAAAAATTATTTTTCTCAATGATTTGATTTAAAATTTACAAAATTCAATACAGTCATTGAAATCACAATCAGCCTATGAACATCATTCACATAGAAGATGATAGTAAATATTTCAATATGCTGTAAAAAGAGAAAATTCCATTTATCTGGACGATGTTATAAGCTCTTAATCAAAGAAACACTTTTCAATCTATTTATTTGAGAGTTACTAGTAACTCTCTTGTTACTCTAGAGTAACTAGTCACCTAGTTACTCTACTAAAGTACACTGTCTTGTAAATGCAAGATTATGTTTTGTTTCATTTTTTCCAATTTTAATGAAGTACAAACATGGTACACTTCTTACTCTTGGAAGAATATTACTATTGATTTTGACATTTCCTGATAGTAGTACTTATTTTCTCCTTCTGTAAGACATAATTTCTCTTTGTTTCTTGCACTTAAGATCTTTGTAAATCAGGCAGAAAAAATTATAAATGTGATATTTTTTCCTTTCCTTTTGAACAGCATTTAAATGTCCAAAATTAACAAATAAGGCCTGAAATTCCGGTGAAATGTTCAGCAGAGCACTAAGGCAAGCTGTAGACCACATTTTACTATGAATGAAATTTATCTTCTTGGAAGGTTTCCTCATTTTGAAGCAGTAAACACAGAAGGATAATCCATTAAATTGTCTTACTTCATTAAAATCCTAGCAACACTTGAAATTTTATAAACAAAAAGTATGAAGATTCCATTAATTTATAGATATACATGTACACATTTAAGCCCCAAAGATCTGTGCTTAGGGTAGATTCATAAATAAAATTATGAAATAATATGTTTAGATGACTCTTAGACATAAACGAGACAGTTAATTTTGTGAATTAGAAGGAAAAGCGTAAAAAATGTAAACCAATATTATCAGTTTTGGGTTTTTTTATGACAGAAACACTTCATATTGCTTTTATGATACACACTTTATATCAACTAAAGGGAATAAAAGGCTTCAACATCTTGTTTTATTACCTTCCAGGAAGCTAGAAACAGCATTTCTTAAATAAATGGTGATTGGAATATTTTGATATTAACATGAAGGATAAAAACACATTCTTCTTGTTAGTAGTAATCAAGTCGATTTAAATAAAATTTGCTGGAAAATAAATTTTATTTTAATATTTAAGCACAAATGTAAACAAAGTTTTATACAAGTACACTGAAAAAATGCAGTGCTAAGGTAGATCTCTGGGTATACTATGGCATGTAATTTGAACAATGCAACTGCCTGGGTCTATTTCCTTAGCATATGGTAAAAATGAAGTTATAGAGTCCATATTTTAAGAGAAGTTAAGGATAATTTGAATTTGATATGGTGTAGGTATGCACACAGCTACTGAACACCTCAGAAATATAAAGTGGTAATTGATTTATTTATTTAATGCAGACATACTGTAGATTATAAAAATTTTCTTTAATCGTGGTAGCTTTACTAAACCTGTTCCTTATCTATTCCAATAATTCTTTCTTCATATGACTCTAGAGATATATAAAGGCAATAGCTTCTTTATGGACCTTTAAATTAATACATTTATTTTACCTGGTGTTGACCACTAAGGTGAGAAAATTTAGCAGTTACGGTTGGGAAATCTTGACTATTAACAGAAACAGAATATGAAATTCATTAGCTGTATATGACTGAAACCTTCCAATTTTTCAATGATTGGTCACTGAAAATGTGAAATATGGATAAATAAGCATGTTTCATAAAATTCTTAAACATATTCATGAAACGTCCCCATGAATTCAGTCTCTCAAGTCAGTTATTGGTTCCTATATGACATTCACGTACTTGGTCTACACTTCATTTCTGCATTCTCTAGCAATGTTCATGTCCAGCTGCCTTATTATAGTTCAGAAATGGCAGCTGACAAGAACTTTTCTATTTTAAGAGACATTTGAATATTAAATTCATAGTGATGCGTCAGAAAAAAATCGAGTCAAGCTGTGGTCGAACTCCTCCACAGAGAGAGGAAGAGCTTTCTGTGACTTCAAAAGATCTGTTTCTGGCCTTGTCTGAGCTATGGACCATGATGAAGCTCACTTGGTCTCCTATATCAGCTGTCAAGCTCACCCACAGGGTCTAAAGTTTATTATCTATCATACAAGAAATGAGCCTACCTAGCAGTTAGCTGCCTGGTTATATTGAATATCTAGGCATCAAACACTTGAGACCCAAAGACTCTTCTGGGGAAAAAAAAAAATATTGAAAATTTAAATTTGTAACTTCATTGATATGCCTTACAAACACCAGAACTCTTTCCTTTTAAAACCTAAATGAAGTGGATGCATTTTTGTTCAAATGCTCATATTTTGGGGAAGATTGTGATCTCATTGTTATCACCCGATATCATCTGAAACCCGCTATTGTCAGGAGGAAAGGCTTATGAAACAGGCAAGATTCAATGCAAAGAGAAAAGAGCATGTGGACCTGAGCGAAAACATAAACAGTGGTTTTTTTACCTGTTATGTGAAGCCATAATAGCAACATTTAGTGAAGTATGATTTTTTTAAAATTTCCTAATTATATTCTCTTGTGAAATTCTTGTCAATTATTTGAAGGTACATCTATACTGCTGGACATTTAGAACAGCTCTTTATGGAAGTACAATCAAATATAAATGTAAAATACTGTCTACAGAATATAAGGCAGGAGGAATAGACTCAACTTTATTATTACCTTTAAATAGTAGTCTATGTGCCAATGTGTAAGTAAACCTCAAGTGAACTGAAGAATGTACTTCATGTCAAGACTTCCAGGGACCCTCTATATTTCTTCTGCATGGAACAAAGGTTTTTTATTTTGTTCATAATGTAAACTTTATATTTCAGATTTTATTTGCATAACAATGAATCCTCATCCTTTCTGCTAATAGAAAATTGCTTTTTTGTTTATGACTTTCTCTTCAGTAGGAAGAAGTATCAATTCATTATTCACGAAATAAAGACTCATTAAAAAAAAAAGAAAAAAAGAAAAAAGAAACCAACTATGTTGTGTCTTTAATTTAAAACCTGCTTGAGGGCCCTATGGGGTATATTAAATCTGTCTCATTGCCATATATCTTAGTGTACATTTTGCTTGAAACCAGGTGTTTTGTATATTGAACTTTTTAACACTGCAGGGAGGTAAGTATTCACAGCTGGAGTTTTATGCTTCACACATTTTCATGTTTCAGAACAAGGAGCAACCCCTAGGAAAAACTCCTCCAGCATGAAAAGAGGCAGAACAAAGCGGGTCTGTATCTGGTGGCAGGACATGGATATGATGAAGTCACAGATCTAGGACTTGCATGTAAAATAGATGCTGGTGTAACCATGACAAAAAGTTGTAAGCAATTGAACTGTATAGATTGCAGATCATAGATGAGGTTTTTAGTGTGGAAAAGAGGTGCAAAACAGCTTCAAAGAAGGACAAACAGTTTTTGAAACAGACCAAAGTTTAGAAGACTTATACTTTTAAATATTTGAAGGCTGTTGTGTTTACTGAGTTACCAGCTTAATGTTTATAATTTGTGTATGTTATTACTCCAGAATTTCCAAATCCATCTTTCTACAGTAAGAATATCTTGTAAATTATTTTTGACACATAAAATATGAAATTAGTAAATTAATCTTTCTGAAGTAGTAATTTGAGGGATTAACACTTTTCTTTCTCTCATGCAGACAAGGAAGAATATTGTGTTAGTTCTCCAAGTGATTTAACTTTATCAAAAGAGAAAGAAAACCAACTTATTAAGGAACTAGTCCTGTAAAATCACTTTAGCAGAACAAAAGTGGACCTCCAGAAAAAAAAATTCTATATGCCATTAAGATGCAAATTTGAAGTTACTTATTTGATAATTTAATTTCAGTTTTTAGTGTACTAGAGAATAATTCCAAAAGACACAGAAACTGGCTTTTTAATATAGGAAATGAGCAGGGTTTGGGGCTTAGACAGAGCATAAAACATTTCCACACCTGTGTTTTGATCACTTAGCAAGTTTATAATCCTTTACCTAATTAATCAATAGAAAGATTAATTTCCTGTAAAGATTAAGAAGGAAATTTTTTTTTGTGTCCTTTTTAGTAACAGCTTCTGGTAACAGAAATCAAGCTTCAGCCACAGGCTGACATGGCACTGGTTAACTCAAAGGTTATCCCTGAAATGATAAAGAGACAGAAATAACATTGTATGAATACCTGGAACAGCAAAGAATAGTCCGTGTTAACAGTAAAAAATTACTTGATCTGATAGAAAGTGTAATTAAAGGATCCTTTACAAATTCAAAATACACAAAATAGTATGTGCATATTGATAATTAAAATTATTAAAATAATGGTGAGTGTGATCCTTTGGTCTCTTGCTGAGGCCAGGGATGTTCACCTTTTAGTGCAAAACTACATTATAAAGTTTTGGGTTGTTTTGTTTTTTATGTTGCTATGCCTTCTACCTTCTTTCAGGCCTAAACCAAAGACTACTTAAGTCCATAAGAATGAACCTGGTCCTGTCTCTCCAGACATACTACTATTTTGTCACTAATATTTGTGACATTATATCTTTTCCAGTTTGCTTTGTGGAAACCCTTCTGTTGACAGCAATGCATAGCTTTTCTTCTGTCTGTGGATATTGTAGGCATGGTGGGGAGCATATGCAAGGCAGGGAGAGAGTAAGCACAATGATAAACATAATGATAAATTGTTATTTGTGGTCAATATTATTACTAATTCTGCCATGAATGATTTATTGCATGTAATATTCTATACAAATGGAACTCTTAAAAACAGAAGGGGAGAGTGGACAATAAACAAAATTATAATCTTATGCAACAGTAGAAAGGCAAACAAGGTAAAAAAATTAATCCTGACTCATTGTTGTACTGGAGATAAATTTTGGTCCAGACAGAAAAGTGAAGTACCTTGCTGTTTGCTAAGAGTTCATAAAAAAACAGTAAAGTGATGAATTAGATGACATCTTTGAATAACACTTTAAAAATAATAAAGACAAATGAAAGAACTTCCTCAGTCTTTTCGTTGTTTGAAGGGTTTTCATGATGCATGTTTTATATAAGCTTTCTTTCCATTTTTCCTACGAGTGAATTTTATATTAGGCATAAAAAAAAAGTAAGATGTTAATAAAATCCACTCCGCTGCTTGATTTTCTATTCTACTTAGAGTAAACATCTGTCTTACAGGGAGTCCCAATGTTTTGGCCAAAATTTGGGGATGTGTTCATTATTCTAACACATTGTCACAAATCTCGCTACTGTCTCTTTACCTGCCTCTGCTTTTGAAAGTGTTTTTTTTTTTTGCTTTCAAGCCTCAGTGATGGCCCCTGAGCAAAGCTTATGTCCTTAGGTTGTTTGCAGGAGCTCATGTGCTTATGCATGCATGTATGGGCTTGTGTTTTTGTATGTGTCAGAGGAAATGAATTTCACCTAGAATTAAGTTATTTGTGTTATAATAATCTAGTACTTTAACAATCTAAAATTCTTTCTCAAAGTAAACATTTCTATACATTTACCTCAATGTATGTTTGTTTGAAAGAAGAGTGCATGAACAAACCCTGCTTAATTTAGGGAGAGAGATGAACCACTGTGTGATTGCAGATACATCGATTTAAACCTAAAATAATTGCATTGGCTTCAGAAGACTTATTCTTGATTGACACTACTGAAAGTGAGGGCAGCATCTAATCTCAAAATTTTTGACAGCAATTAATTACTCCAAGGTTACTTATTTTACAGTGATTTTTCCTTTCAAAAATACCTTTATTTTGATTCATCACCCTTTAAAAGCCATTCTTGAGATCTATATTCTCAATGCAGATTTCAGTAAATTGTGAGGAAGTATTAATGAGCTCAAATATACTTGAAACTGTGGTGTATTATATTTAACCGATTCATGTAAACCAGCCTCTTGGAGCAAAAATTACACACTGATGGATACTTAAAATGATTCATAGCAGTAAATAAAACTGCTCCTTTCTGACTCAGGTTCAGCTCATTAAATCTCCAGTGGTCATGATTCTGTGGCAGAAGTGATATTCCATGAAACAATTACCAATTACTTTGGTAAATATAGTTGGTCTGTACAAGAGGACAACCTCATCTACATAAGACAATGAAGCATTTCCCTGGCATCTGACCCAGAGTGCTTTGCATGTGGTTTTTCTAAAAAATAAGTGGCTGAACAGTGCAAGGAGAACCATTTATGAGACACTGCACATTCTCTGTTAAAATCTTCGAACATAAGAGCTGCTGTCAATCACCTTCCACTGAGTAAGATCTTACCCAGCTAGAATGTCTAGAGTGCTAAAATCTTTTTCAACTACTTTTGCACATGGAAAGATGATTCCAGATCTCCCTGTATGAATGTTGGAAGGTTGCCACACTTATGTAGTTACTGCAACTGCCAACATTTAATTTTCTTTTAGCTTTATACAGAAAGAGAAAGAAGAGTGGGGGTCTGTGGAAAATGAGAGATCTGAGTGTTTTTAAAAGATAAATATATTTAAAAATTCAAAGATGGTGCTAATTATAAAGAATTATAATTATAATCCATTTTAGGAACAGCATGCTTGTTTCTCTAACCATTTTTGTCTCCTCAGTCAGAGAGAATTTAAATTTTAGCTTCAGTTTCTTTGTTTAACTGGATTTTTTATGCCTACTTCTTTTTCTGGGGAAGAAAAAGTGACATGCATAGTTCGGAGGGAGAGCCTGACCCCTTTGTATCATTGTGTTCCTGGAATTTAGGATTTCCATTTCTGAATAAGGAATATTTCACCCCTGGTGAAATCACTATAGCTGAATGAAATTGCTTGATAAAGGCCAGAAAGACAGAATTTTAATAAGCACTGATCTTCAGCTCTAAAATAACTTAGTGTGAAGTTTTACATATGTTTACAATGCTCATTACCCTACATAAAAATTTCAAAACAAGACAGACTGTTTACAATGCCTGTAATCAGCTTGGTGTCTTGTAGCTGGAGTACTCCAAGGAATGAAACAATGAAAGCACCCAACAGAAGGGCCCTTCAACATAATCTGTTAACTACAGTTTGCACCAGACCTTGGTAGGAATGGAAGGCCCCTGGCTAATCTTTTTACTTGCTAAGTGGTTCTAGGCACAGAGTTCACAATAAAATAATAAAGCTCAAGGGGCCCTTCAAAACAGCGTACATTCAGTGCTCCGTCTCCTTATTAAAGAGTGAAGGTCAACACTATATTGTAATGTTCTTGTGTTTGCATACAATGATTTTTTCTTTTCATGTATTTGTCAGTGAGACAGTTAAGATTTTTATTTCACTGTTTTATAATGATGGCATGTATAAGATATATATTGATTTTTTATCATTAAATATGGTAGTGAAATTTTACTCTAAAAAAGCTTTCAGATTAGATTTATTTTTGAAACTTCAGACATACAAGAAGGTCTTAATAGATTAAATTTTCTTTACTTTTTCTGCATAATCCTGATGCTGACTATGTTTTTAATGTCTTTTTATCACATGGTGGTTGGAAATATAAAATCTCAATTTTAAATTTGTGATAATCCACTTAGTTTTATCATAGATACTCCATACAATATGTATGGAGATGACTGAAATGGTCATGTCTACTTTTCTAGTCTGAAAAATAGTAATGTGAAAACATTTCATATACTCCTCCTTTCTTATAATTACAAAATTATAGGCAAGAACCTCTGTTTGAGAAGATCAACCTGTATATATTGATGTCAATGTAACTTTATTGATTTATGCTGGCTGGTGATTTGTGTCAGTGTCTCTTATAATCATAGTTACAATACACTTTGATATAATCATAACAGTCAATATTTGTCCAATTAAGCCAACATCTGGTGCAATGTAAAGACTAGGAATAGTAGTTAAGCCCTTTTCTTTTTTTTCTTTTTTTTTTTTTAATCTGTGTTAGAGTGTTTTGTTCCTTAAAAATACAGGGTGATATTCCTATAAATCCAACCTACTTGTCTTTTTGCACATTTTAGTTAAAATGGAACTTTTCTCCTTATTTGCATGCTTTGTCTTGCAGATACCATTAGAGCCATTCTACTCAAGAGGTTCAGGGTGAGTCGACTCACCCAGAAAGTAACTGGAACACTCCTGAGAGAGCACATTTACCCAAACACACAGGTGAGCTGCGAAGCTACTTGGTGTGCTCAAAGCCAAATGCAATAGTCTTTCCTAAGAGGAATGCCATTCCAATCACTAAATCTTGATGCCTCAAAAATGAGGGAAGAGCAGGAGTGTGTAGTTTTTCTTTGATCCATTAAAGGGCATGAAGACCAATAAAATAACTAACTAAATTATGCACCAATAAAAATAATGAAATCACAATGTTTTTGAAATAAGGATATTATTTGGTTGTGTATTCTCTGTTTTTCTGATAGCTAGAAATACAGTTTTGTCATTAAATGGCTGTATTGTATAGAAAATAGTTTTAAGAAACATTGAGGGAAGAGTAATGAAAAGCAATTTATCTCTGGAAGGATTAACACTTACTTTAAAAAGAATTCCATGTGAAATACAGATTAATATTTAGAATATATTTTATTAACTTTATTATCAGACTTTCTAGGAAGTAAAAAATATAAATGTATTTTTTGATGCTAGTGCTGAATAAAAATTAAGGACGAAAATGAATGATCCAGAGGCTGTCAATTTCTTTCACTTGCATGAAGAACAATCCACTAAAAAATAGTGATCTTCAAGAATAAAAGAACAGAGAGAAATAATTAATTTGCTTTCTAAATCCTCACGTTCTAAAGTCTGTCAATATCCCAAATAATTAGTCCAAGTGCATGTGCTCCATGGCCATGCTTTAGTAAATTATTTCCATGTAAAACATAGTTAAGGAAAGCCAATTTTTGTCTTTTTTGAGACAAAAATCGACATATATATAAAACAAAGGTGTCCACTTATTTTTCAGCAGCCTTCACTGTACATTATGAGCTGCTGCAGTAAAAATAATTTTTCCATTTATTGCTTAATTGCAAGTCATGGCTTATGAACTTCTATTTAGTTGCAGTGGTTTTAGAAGCTGAGAAAAGATCATTCTCACAGAGGCACTGACACTGTTAATTGTGATGTGCATAAAATTATCTTTATTGGTGTGACTACTTTATTAAGGCAAGTATGCAAGAGCACCATTGTCTCACTAGGGCATTTTTTTTTTGTCATTGAAGGACTTCAAAATGAAATAAACCTACTATGGTTAGATATATCTGCATGTACATCAAAAATTACCTTAGATTTTCACCAAATTACATGCAGGATCAGTCTTATTAATAGCAAAAACACAGGCTGTAAAATGCATGGAATGAAAGCTAGTGGAATTTGAGCAATCCAACAGAAATGTAGACAAGGTGGGCGATATCAAGAGAACTTGGGCAAAAAATATACAGCGTAGGACTGTATTATCTTTTTCAGGCCTCCTACACTTGCAGCTGTTGCACCAAAGAACTGATGTCAGTAGAACTTTCATTACCTTTCAAATACCCTGTATCTTTTTTTACAGAATGGAAAACACTTTCCATTTCATGAAAATATAGTTCACATTTTCTTAATGAAAAAAGAACCACAAACTAGTTTCCACCTAATTTTCCCTTCAGAATAGAGCAGGTAGAAGGAACACTACTAAATAAGACATGTCACAGTCTAAATATTAGAGTATTTGAAGATACATTTAATGGCCTTTAAAGACCATTTTTTATTATTAATCTTGAACACAAAATTGAAATATAACTTTGAATAGCCCTTCTGAGCTTGTTACATCTAAGAGAAAGTGTGTCTTTTAATTCCAAATACACCTTTTTCTAGATTAGACTATTTTCTTGTCTCCATTGGAATTCTTTCAATTTCATTTTGCCATTCTATATTTCTTAATGCTCTTCCTCTCATACACTCTCTTTCAGAACTATTTCATGGTGTTCCCTTCCTATTTCCCTTTCAACTTCACAGGAACTTGTGGTTCACTTGCTGAAATTTTAATATTCACATGTCCCTCTGAAATCTTTTGAGCCTTGGATTATTTTCCTCTCATATTCCTCCTAATTAACATCTCAATATCATGCTGGCTTTTCTTCCAGCTACAGCCATGATGACATTTCTATAACCCGAGTAAAAAAAGCAGAAGAAACATTTTGCTTTTATTTCTGGCATTAAATGCAAAATTACTTCAGCAAACAAGTCAACTGTACACCATCTAGTGCTGGTTGGAGCATTTTTCAAGAAATTAGTATACAATTGAAGTACATCGTTTCAAGTGACTTTTTTTTTGTTCGAAGAACTAAATTTTTTGTTTAGAAATAACAAGTATGGTCTTTGCATTTCGGTATTGTTTTTCCTACAACAAGAATTATGTGCAACTTTTAAATCTGCACAGCATATACCACTAGAGAAAAGCTGCGTGAGTATATTCTACAGCAGGGTAGAATAGAAAATTTCTATCCCTAGACCATATAAGGCCACTCAAAAAGGATCAGACTGAAAGATTCACCAGGGAAAACAGGTTGATTGTCCACATCTAGAAGAGAAATTTGTCTGTCTCTCATAGTTTTATCTCCTAAAAAATGTCATTTTATAAACAATAAATTATACAGAAAATTTTTCACTAGTATGTTTTAAAGGTTTTGTGCTCTTACATCACCACAAAGAAAGACATCCTTCAGCAAAGTTTGCCATGTTTTTGTACTTTGAAGAAAACTGAAGTGAAAGGAAATTAATACAATGCAACATAAAGGATCTGCATATTTGTTATGTGTTTATGCAATATTTTATTATTCTTTTAAAAAGTTCATAAGAGATCTGAATATTTGTCATAAATTAAAGGGTTACCCAACCTTCAGGTATACAGAAGTTGGCACTGTGAGTTCAGGGGATGAGGCAATACACAAAAACAGCCTTATCCTCTAAATTTCACTACTTTATTTCAGATTGCCACCTATGTCACAAAAATCACCCGTAGCAGGTACACCTATGATTAATAAAATGAATAAGAATTACTATACATCAAGTTTTTACCAATTGTTATCAACAAATTGTAGCACATAATCAATCATAGTGTGGTATCAATCAATCAATAATATCGATTGGAATTGTCATACAACCAACAGCAACAGCAAATACCTAGAGGCTATTAAAAACTACTACAATTTATCATTAAGCCAAGTTATCAACAATATAACAACAGATATATACCTATTATAGATTACTTGTATGACTATATAAAAACACAAAAATGAATTGAAGTCGATTTTGAAAGGAAACAAACAATCCCAAAAGTGAGGGATAAACTGATCCCAGATCAAGAGGACCCTTGAGATGAAAAGGTGAGAATAGACCAAAACAATAACAGACAGAGTCTCCCTTTAAAAATGATCCATGTCATAGAGTCTGGAATCAGTCAGGCATCTCACTTTGTAAGGTCTCAGAGAGAGAGAGAGACAGAGAGACAGAGACTCGTTTTTGGAAAAAAATTAAGTCCTTTTTAAAAAAGCAACAGAAGAGAGTATAGAATATCCCTCTTTGAGAAGATAATAAAAGTTGTTAATGTCTGTTTCTCACTTTTAACAGAGAATAAAAGATGATGCTGGCTTTTGTTCCTGAAAAATTTTATTTTTTATGAACTGTTTTCTAGCTCCTCAGACAATAAGTTGCTACTAGGGCCCAAAGGTTTTGTGCTAAATGGTGGTATCTCAGGATGTCTCTGTTTCCTAGGCACCCTGTCTGCACTTCAAAGAGGCCAGCTGCACTTTTCAAGGGTGTTTCAGGTTGATAGGTCTAGTTCCCAGCCTCACAGTTCCAGTTTTTCTCTGTTAATATTTTTCAGAAGACAATTTTTTCCCTTCTAAGCAGGCCACATTTATGACTAGTCACATCACCATAGCTGACTTTTTATTTGTTGATGGAATATATTTCAGAGGTACTCAAACCTCCAATGGTTTATTTCAACCCAGAAATATTATTTCACTGAATTTTCTCCAATGTTAGTTTTTGTTGCAATAGAAAAAAACAACAAAAAAAGGACTTTTCTGGAAGTCTCATTTGAATGGAAGAATTTCTGTAGGGATGAATGCAATAAGAGTATGCTGAAGCTTTTTTTTACCTAATTAACTATTACATCTGGTGCTACACAAATTTTTTGCTGTATCTCTAATGTTTCCCTTCTTGCACTCTTCAGTAAACATTAGTAACTTATGTTCTTGATGTCCACCTTTTCTTTCATTGATAGAAACACAGGACAAAGATGAAGATGATGGAACGGCCTGAAGGCTTTTTGTCTGTCGTAGTATCTCACAAGGTGTTTGCAGATAATACAGCATCAGTGAATGAGAATAGTTGAGAAACCTAGTTTAAATTAGAAAAAAAAACAAAGAAGGAGAAGTTCTTTTTTCTTGTTGAAGACGTTTTGAGGAGGTTTGAGATGAGTTGCAGACCAAGGTTCACAGAGCACTCCCTATTTAAAAGAATTTCAGTGAAAATTAGATATTCTTTGAACAAGTGTTTTTGAAGAAGCCCTTACTTCCTGCGGCTCTTGGACCCTTAAAGAGCCCAAAAAAAGAGGAAATCGAGTCTGTTGAATGCTTCTCTTTCTATAAAAACCCTGACATTGACCTAAGAATACTGTAACATTTTCTCACATTTGGCACCTCCCTTTCCCAAGAAAGAATACTACTTTATGGAAGTACTAGGTTATACTTGTCAGATACTAGGAAAAACTATATCTTATATCCACAAGCATAAATACCTGGGGAGAAGATGTGAGAAAAGCTTTAGAAAACTGTCATTCTGTCAGGAGATTGAATCCTACAAGGAACAATATCCCCACCTTGTAAGTGGCAGATTCTCAAGAAAAAAAAAGTCAATTTAAACAAAATATGCATACTTTCATACCTTAATTCTTAAAATATAATCAAAATCAGAGCTATTTGTTTTTTTATATGGGTTAGTACTCTATAAATCCCGATGAAATTGCTTGTACACCATTCTTTGCAACTACACTAAATAAAACATAGCATTTAATCTGTACTGAATAGATGGTAGACTATAAACTATGGTTTAGGTTCATCCTTTTTGCAGGTTATACATGATCTAAATTTAGTTGGCTTCTCTCTGACACTTTTTGATGTATTCCAACTGAATAAGCCCAAGTTCATGTCCCATATTTCTTTCATTATCTTTATACCTACAAAAGAAGCAACTTTAAAATGGAAGCAGTTCTATTTTCAGAGTAGATTAATAGTTTTGGTAGTTAAAGTGGATAAATAGTTGCAAAAAACAAGTGTATAAAGTATTCCACAAAGACCATATTATTATATCTCTGAGAATTAACTGTAATAGAAAATGTAAATGAACATGTTCTGTAAAGAATATCAAAAAAGGACTCTCTACACAGAGGCAAACCCACAGAAGCCTCCAAGAATAACCCTCGATAAGAGTCCTTGATGCAGATACTGTGTAAAAATGGGTTGAATGAGGCAGATTGACATTGATGATACAGGGAAAACAGTACAATTTCTCAGAATTTCTCCAGTAATATTTACACTCAGTTTTCTTCTAGGCATATTATTTTTCCATTTGGATGAATTCCACAGGTATCTATTCTGGTATTTAACTTACATTAAGAGACAAATGGAGTAGCAGAAAACACTTTTGAAAAGTTTGGTAAGTTTGACCTATATAAAGCGCTTTAGATTTTCATTTAGACTTGTTTGGAAGAAGAAATTACTGAAAGAAATAAATTATATTTTTATGCCTCTAACTGTTTATTGGTTGCTTGCATAAATTATGAGTAAAATTTTTACATTTATGCACTAATTATCACTGGACATTATACTACATCTGAGAGAACATCATCTCACTTCTGAATTGCTGTGCATTGTAAGATCAAGATGTCATCAGGTCCCCAGATAATAAGTCATACAGCCATGTTTCAGCATTGCCATATCTGTGATGAACTTCTTTCCTGTTCTCGGGACATCATCTTATGGAATCAGTATTTTTTCTTAAATTTTTAAAATTTTATTTATGTCTTCGATTTTTTATTGGTAGACAGACTTTTTTAAACAATTATATTTGTCAAAAATTTGATTCCATTAATTCTGCAATGCTGCAATCACTTGAATGAACATTTAAGTTGGTTTGCAATTGTATTTCCTTTAGATACTAAGAACTACTTTTTGATCATCCACTAGTGTCCTAAAACAGATAATTGACTAAAGTAAACTATATTGATCAGGTCAGGTTTTCTAAAGTAAGTCGACATTTTTAAAAGCTGTGCTCTTAAAGTATATATGTGGCATCAATTTTCTTAATCCTTTAATAAAGTGGTTAAAACTGGAACTTTCTTCCACAAACAATATAATCTCTACTTAATGGGATTTGTACAACAGTAACAGAACTTTGCAACTCAGCTGAGGAGGCAAAGAGTAGAAAGGACTGCCAAAAACTCTTTCTAAATAGTGAATTGCTTCATTTATAATTCTGAGTCACATTTCCCATTAAAATTATTTTCATTAGTTTTTGTATTTAGAAAAAAATATTGATTTTTTACTTTTTACTTGTCCTTTGTCAAAAGTACATGTTTATTTGACCTTCTCATTCATTAATCTGGTGATAAGAGAAGGATGACACATCCAGAAAGATATAGCACAGCTGTTCCAGGTTCAATGAGAATTTTAAAAAGAATTATTGCTATCTGTGGAACAATTCAGAAAATATATTGAAATATAATTATAAAGACATAAGCCTAACTACTCATCTTCTTCAGGAAAACTGAAAATACCTTTGTAATACAGAATGAGTACCCAAGAATTTATTAATTTTAACACCACATAAAATTATTTTCAAAAATATTTGTCTCTCTAGTAAATATCTTTACAAAGTATTGAACAGAATACAAGTATTTGAACAATTTATTGTAGGGTTCTGTGAGGTTAGGATTTAAATTTATAAACAGATTGTTACAAACAGAAATCAGGGCATTTAAAAATAACAGTTAGAGTGTGCACATGCCTATTTTTATTTCTGGATTTAAGAAATTATTCAAGTGGCAACACTGCTGAAGGCTTTTTCACCCTTTATATGTCTATTAATTTCAATGAAATTATTGGGAGGAAAAGCACGCAGGGTGCCTTAAGGTCATGGATGTAAAAAAAAAAAATCTTTTAGAAATGTAAAATGTTTGAAATAAATTTTAAAACAATAAAATCATGTACTTCAAAATAATAATTTATTTACAAATGAGTCAAATAATATACTTTTCAGTACATAATTTGTGATGTCATTTTAATTTAATATATCTTGTCAGAGAAAAACTTAAGAAATTACGCACAGTATACTAGAAAGCAAAGCATTCTCTTAAAGACCAGTTAGTGTTATGGAATGAAAGTAATTCCAGAATAAAGAGTTAGGACCTTGGTTGAGCAAGGAATGCTCTCAATATGTTCCAAAGTTTTGTACACAAGGATTAGGAGCTTAATGCTAATATTATTGGGGAATACAGCTGAAAGGTGAAAAGTAAATGCAAATAAAATGCTACTCATAAAACTTATATGTTTTAAAACTGCCTATAATCTTATGTTTTGTCCTTTTTTCTAATTAATTTTTCTGAACTTTTTAAGATCATTTTGTCTGCAGTCATTATTGCTCCAACAGTTTCACTATTTCTGCTCTTTGAGGACTCTTGTACAAGAACCTTTTCTGACATTTTCACCTTTCCTTTCTTCAATGGTGAATCTTTCTTCATGAAATAAGTATTTGGCTAAAATTGCCACTTCTAATAAGAATTGTTTAATGTAAAAAGGTTAATTAGATTAGTGATGCATATCATGAGCATTGGTTTTCTACACCCTTACAGTTCTTGACTTCAGTAGCCTTTTGTGATCAGTCTGTCTTCAATCATTCCCTCTCCCATGCAGGTAATTTCCTGGGTTTCACAGTAAGCGCCTCACATTTTATTGACCCTCAGATTATTATGCAGCCTCACTATTTCTAAAAAAAAAAAAAAAAAAAAAAAA
>VYXF01008029.1:600645-646071 GCA_013397295.1 Polioptila caerulea
ATTAATCTGATATGTCTTTTCTGAGTTTTTGTCTTCCTTCAGAGTCCTCCAGGTGGTGACTTAAAGACCTGTCTTGTCTACTGCTTCCCCTCATTAAAACTGAAATGACTTCCTGATTACAAATGCCCTCCTGTGGTTCTTTTTCCTTACATATTCTTACAGAGAAAAATTTGTTTCAAATTTATTTGAAGAAGCCTTTCTTTACTGGAAATATTTTTTTCTTTCCACAGAATGTATTCCTCCCATTTTTCTTCTTCCATCTCTTTATAAATATTTATGTATGTATATATATCTATATGTGTATCTATATTTATGTATGTGTATATATGTAGATATAGATATATTTTCATTGACCTTTTTTTTTTCTTTCTAAAGATGTAAAGAATCTTTTTTTGCTTCAGTCCTAAGAAAGAACCACTAAATTTTGTATTCATGGTAAAATTTTGCATCACATTTTTCAAAAACTGTTGAGTGTCTCTGGGTCCTTCCGAATATGACAGGACATGTGATTTCTCAAATGAGTCTGAAAGAATTTTTAATTTGTTGAAAGAAGTATGACAGCTATTTGCAGCAGACATATGTGTTGAATTGCTCTACCACTAAGAAGTGGGTATACTTAAATACTTTCCAGTGAAAAAGTCATATTTAAAGATGTTATTTACTGTTCCATTTCTATAACCCTTTCTAACCCTTCATGCACTTGACATTAATTTCTTGTCAGTTTGGAGCAACTATAAACCTGTTATCTGTGTCCTTCCGAGTAGATATACCTTTAGTCTGCCTTCTTGTGCCAGGATCCCAGCAGGGCTCCTCTATCTTGCTCCCATCCTACATAACCATTCTGGAACACAAGCAACTGACTTGTCCACAGAGTTCCTGGTGGAGTCCAAACAATGGCACTGAAAAAGGAATATTTTTACCTATGTCTCTGAGGAAATGCAGTACAAAATCTGTCTCTCATATGATTTCATCACACTGTGGAGGTCAGTCATGTCACCAATACACTTATGTCTTCAAGTCACATTGTCTGTAAATTATTTCAAGAAGGCATCTTATCCATCTGCTCCCACTGACAAAGAGCAGCTATTGTTGTTAGGTATTTTCACTTTCTTATCTCCAAAATTTCAAAACCATCTCTTCTTCAAACAATCTGTTCTATCACATCATTACTTAAACCACTAGAGAGTATTTCATAGTTCAAGCCTGAAGTTTCTGATTTTTATTCAGTGTAGGTTCAACACCAAGTCTTATCTTTTGTGGATTCAAAGGAAGAACAATTTCCTTTTGCCTTTCAGAAATACTTTATTTCTTTGAAGTCTGTATGATCTTGTCTTAGTCTTCTATTTTTTAGGTTAGTGAACTTCAGTTTGTTTTCTCCATTATTTGTTTTGCATTCCTCTAGACTATTTCTAGGCTGACAATTTTAATACAACACCTCAGCCCTTAATGTAATAGAGCACAAAAACAGCTCCAGATATAACTATGCTAACATATGACTTGCTTTTTACAACCATATACAGGCTCCTAGGTTTTTTCTACATCATCTCAATCTCATTTTCTCAACAGACCTGCTGTATACACTCATCTTGGGATAAGAAGAAGAATCATCCAAGGATCCTTTAAGTATTCTTTGATTGTCGTGGAACAGACAGATTACCTTGAGTTCGAATGTCTAAGTAAATGTAAATTTGATTATGTGCATTCTACTTCATATGATTAAAGTTGCATTTTTACCCCTGTTTATCAGCAGTCAGAGGAATCTAAGTAAAGGCAGCACAGGACTGAAGCAAACTTTCACCAGCACTCAACAAAGAAAGGTTCTTAATGTCTTCCCAATTTCCTTTAGAGCTCACAATAATTTTAATGAAAACAACAGATATAGTTAAATCAAAAAAAGCCCCTAAATATGACTATTTCCTCAAACTTAGAACAAAAAACAATCTTCAATACAGTCTAAGAACCTTTTCCTAAGATCGTTTTAATTTTTTTCACTGCTTGTGTGATTTGACAACTGCTGATGTGAGAAGAGGGTAAAAGGTTCAAAACTGAGTCCTCATCAGGGTGACAGAAAATTTTTAACAAAAAGAAAGCTTCTAAAAGCATAGAAGTTAAGTACCTGGAGTAAACTAGTGGTAGGATTCTGTGCTCAAGTAATTTTATGCTGCAAACCTCATTTAAGAGGTAAATAGATTTTAGGAAGCAGATAGACCATGTTCCATTTAAACATATTTAGAGTCATACAGTTCTTTCCTTCTAGTCTGTGCTTTGTGCTTTTTCTTTTAATCTTTTTTTTATGTTTCACTATTCTTTTCTTAAATCTAAGAAAGTCTTTGCACTAGTTCCACATGGTTCTATCCACTGGAAATATTCAGGTTTCATCTGTTTGGGGAAGAATGGAATAGTCATTATGCTTGTTAAGGTTACTCTTTTTTTTTTTTTTTTTTTTTGTGAACAAACTTTAATGAATCAAGTTTTCCACGCTTCCTTTACTAGGAAAATATTTATAACCCGAGAGTAAAGATGGTAGTATAATACCAGATACTTTGCCAAATTCATGTTGCAAACTGCTGTATTCTCCATTTCCTTTGCTTTGTCTTTATCATATACTTCAACAATTACTCTAAAAGCTTAAATAAAACCTATACCAGATTAATGATCCTACAGTTTTCTCAATCACATCTCCATTAAGTAAATATTGATATTCCATTTTCTCTATTATTTCTTGATCCATTTTCTCTATTATTTCTTGATAAAGACAGGTTCATTAAAACACCTTGTTTCTGGATCTGTAATTTCATATAACAATTTTTCCAATTTTCCTGCACTTAATATCATAGGATCCCCTTTACTCTGAGATCTTGAAACTTTGCTTTTACCTAAGGGGTAATTATATTTTTTTCCCCATGAATTAATCTTCCTTTTTCTTGATGTTCCATTCCTTCAGTCTTACTGAAAAGTGAGATAGGCATTCTTTTAAGTTTTAGATAGTACACAGATTATTTTTATTCTCTGCTATATTTTGGCATAATTTCTCTTGTGTGCTTGTTCTCTTTTGATTTACATATCAAAGAACATTTATAATTTCTATTAATTTTCTTTTTGTGGCTGAACCTTCTTGATTTTATGGCAATACTCATTTTATCCCTATGCTTCCTGATGTCTAGGACTGCAATTTTGTTTGCTGGTCAGTGTCGCATTCTATTAGCCACAATTTTAATTTGCTCTTACTACCACATCTAACTGCTGGACTGACCCTGCCTGGATGCCAGATGCCCGCTCACCTGTTGCATTCCAATGTTGGGAACTGCGAGGAGTTCATTTAATAATGGATGGTTGGGAACGGAATTAAGCCAAACAAGGCACAAGATTGTATCTGAGAATCTTTTTTTGGTAATGAAAAGACAAAATAAAAGGAGTTACTCTACTGAAGAGGGCTAGAGAAGACAGAGCAAGAGGAAGAAAAATGGGAGGGAGAAGAAGGAGAGGGGAGACAGAAGGAAAAGAGGTCAGGGAGTGCTATCAATGCTGATAAGGCAGGGGCTGCGCTCACTGCCAGCACTCGTGGTGACAGGACATGAGGTGAGGGGGAATCGGGCAGGAGGGCCAGGAGCCTGGACAGGGTTATGGTGAGGATCATGGTGGTGGGTAGGCTTGGAGTGGGAAGGGACTCAGGGGGCCCAGGCAGGGACACAGACATGAAGCAGGCAGGGCGCTGGTCAGGGACGCAGGGAGGTAGGACAGGTGTGAGGGTGAGCAAGAGCCACAGAGGGCAGGAGAGCCAAAAGGCAAGACTCCAAAAGCAAGTCCAAAAAGCCCTCAAAGAGTCAAAAGGCAAGGGAGAGAACAGCCCCCAAAGCTTGGGGTGCAGTCACGTTTTATGTCCCTGGATCCTCCCAAAGCCCACCGGCTGAAACGAGACCATTGGCCCAGTCCAGTGTCCCAGTGCAGTCCATTGGTGGAGACCATTTGCCACCTGCACAGTGCCTTCAGTGTTCCCCTGCTGACTGCCTGTCCCATGCCAGACATGAACTGGTTGTCAGGCAAAGGCTCCCCAGAGACAAGGCTTCCCTCCTTCTTCTGGCTGCCTCCTGGACATGGCACATGTGCAACCCCTCCCCAAGTGCCTCTGACAACAATTGTTGAAGCATAACAAAACTGAACTGGCTCCTCACATAACATAACCGTTTTATCACCCCTCTCTTCAGCTGGACAAGAGAAAGAAAATATAAAAAAATACAACAAAGAATAAAACTGGGTTGCAACAAGGACAGGGAGAGATCGCACACCAGCTACTGTCACAGGCAAAGCAGATTTGACTTGGGGAAATTAACTTAATTTATTACCAGTCAAATCAGAGCAGGATAATAAAAAAAAAAAATAAAAAAAAATCTTACCTCCTTCCTTCTTCCCAGTCTTAATTTCATTCCCTATTTTTCCTACCTTCATCCTCCAGTGGGAGGAGGAATCTGGGGAATGAGGGCTGTGGTCAGTTCATCTCATGTTGTGTCTGTTTCTCCTTTCTTCTTGAGGAAAGAATTCCTCACACTCTTCCCCTTTTCTAGTGTAGGGCCCATTCCATGGGAGACAGTCCTCCACAAATTTCTCCAACATAAGTTGGAGAAATTGCAGCACAGGCTGCAATTCAGCTGTCTCTCCTCCAGCATGGGTCGCTCTTATGGGGCTCAATCTTTCAGGAACAAACTGCTGCACTGTGGAACTCCCACAGGATCAAATGTTCTGCCAGGAGCCCCTTCCCATTGTGGGCTCCCTGCTCTGTGGGTCCACAGTTTCTGTCAGGAGCCTGTTCCAGTGTGAGCTTCCCAAAGGACCTCAGCCTCCTTAAGCATCCACCTGCTCCCTTGTGGGTTCCTCCACAGGCTGCTGGTGGAAATCAGCTGCACAGTGAACCTCCATGGGCTGTGGGGGCACAGCTGTCTTCACCACAGGCTGCTGGGGAATATCTGCTCTGTCACCTGGAGCATCAACTCCTTCTTCCTCACTGGCCCTGGTGTCTGCAGAGTTGTTTCTCTCACATATTTTCTCTCCTTTCTCTGGCTGCAGTTGTTGCAGAGTAAATCCCTGCTGCATCCCCTGGCCTCCACCTCGTTCTTATACCTGTTATCCTTGAGGTCCTGCCACCATCACTGATGGGCTCAGACTTGGACAGGGGAGGTCTGTCTTGGAGCTGGCTGGCATTGACTTTTTGTTGGACATGGGGGAAACATCTATCAGCTATTCATGGAAGTCATCCCTGTCACACTCCTCCATCAGAACTTTGCCACACAATCCCAATATAGAGTGGTTATTATAATTTGCTTGCTTCTCCTGCAACACTGGTTTAAAACTATTTTAATTCTAGATACTTAATCTCATATTTAATTAAAATATCAAGGGCAAAATTAAGTTCAATTATGTTTAAACACTAAGGCTCAGGAAGTGGACTCCTAAAACTGAGGCAGTGTAAATGTGGTGGAAAGATCTAATTTGATAGTTTCCTGTATCTGTTTTTTGCAATTACCCATTAAAAGAGAAAAGCATCGAAACTTCTGTCTGTGCAATCTTAATTTACATTGCTGTGTATCCTGGGCCTTCTACCAACATTTTGCATTGAACCTGCCACCTTAGAAAAGGTAACTGGGACAAAACCAGCTCAGGAACAAGTTTTTCCTGTGGTATGTACTTGTTCCATGAAACTTATTGGTCCATAGAGATGGTTATAGTCCACAGGGATGAAAAGTTCATCATACACTTACCACTAAAATAGTTCTAGCAAAATCAAACTGACAAAGATCACAGATTTCAGAAGGGCAGTGAGTTATGTTTTTTCTCCCAAAAGGTGTAGGTTTTACAGAAACATATTATGAGCATACTGGTTAGAAATCGAATGAAATTTAGGCTGTTGATATCTGTTAAATTTTATTTATAAGGGTGATCTTTGGTGTGTTCATCAGCTCCTTCATTGCTGTTATTTACCTTTATGAGGAAGAAAAGAGAATATCTTCTTCCTCCCTTGTGTCTCCATCAGTTAGTAATATTGCCTCCCACAACCCTCAATAAATAAATTTCAAGGGAAAGAGCAACCTTCTTAAGCATGCAAGAAATGTTTTTCTTGCATTAACCTTGGTCTGCCTGATTACCTGGCTCAGTTATCACAACGAACATACACATAACAATAACCTAGAATAATTATTGCTGGAGTTGCCTGTAAACTGCACTTCTAACTGCAGTAGTTAATGTGGGTAATTTTACAAATAATTAATTCTAGTAACAACAAGATAAAAATTACAGGTGAAGTCCGGAGCAGTAATTGCTATCTGAACATGACAACATAATTTCTCATTTTTTTGACATTCTAGGAGAAGTAGTTTTATTGAAAGTGGGGAAGAGAAACACATATCTCATTCAGATTATTGAAACCAAGTCTTCTTGTTTCTGGGTTCAGCTGGGCATCTTATTTGCATCCTGACTGTTGGTAGGAAACTTGACAACTTTGTTAATGTACAACACACACACACACAGACAGAAACTAACTCATGTACCTCAATGCTCATAATTTCACTAAAGCAACTTTAGGTGCACAATAAGTGACAAAGCTCAGGTAATGTTCAATCTTGATGAACAGGTGAAACAATGTGGAGTGTAACATACAGCACACTTTTCTCAGAGTTGAAACAAGGCCAAAACCCATAGACCTGCATGTTGGGACACAGGGACACGTAAAGTTCTGAAATTTCACAATTTTGATAAAAGTTATTCAATTTAAAGTTCTTGATTCATGACAATGATTGAGTCAGATTTAACCTGTCTTGAGGAATAGACAGTCTACTATAAAGTTTTGGGGGTTTTCCCAACAATTTTTGTAATTTTAGTCTGAAATTAGTATTCACTTGGTAATGTTCTTTATGACAGCACACACACTGTGGTAATGCTAATAGTTCTTAAAATTAATCATAAATGTTTTAATAACGAGTACTGAAAATAACCATAAAATAGAGCTACATTCTTTGCATTTAAATTAACTGACATTTTCTTTAAAAGCACTGTTTCTTTAATTTATAAATATGCCCTCAATAACTCTTTGTTCTAAAATATGCAGAAGATGTCTCTTTACAAACATCAAACCATTAAATATTTGGTCTTTGGGGACATGTTTGTAGGTTGACAAAATCATTCTTAATTTACACAATTTTGAACGTATAATTTAGCATGACATTTTTCTGATTAAATTCTTGGTGATGACAAAAAAATAAATGAATTTCCCATATCCCTCTTCAATAAAGTAGATAATAACTTTATTTTTCTGTTTTCTTCCCCATTTAAATCTAAGTCATTATTGTTCTCCCATTAATCCCTAGTAGCTAAAAGTTTGGATTTTTTTTTCCTTTATTTATAAGGTAATACAGTTTGAACGGCTAGTGAAATATAACACTCTTGCCCCCCAGGGAAGATTATAAACAGAATGGAAGAGCTCAATTACTTTGTCTTAGCCATTTTTCTAAAGGTGTTAATTTGCCAAAGCATTTCTGAATTATTTCATATACTTTGAGTATTGTATTCTGGTATTGGATAAGCTTTTATGAAGAGCATTAAATATATCACTAGTAAATGTTTACTCAGTGTTTTGTGTTTGATCTTTTTTGTACAATCCTTATACCAAAGCTGGAATTTATTTTCAATGACTACATATAAATGCAACACACGCTCTGTGTCCTAACAGATGCCATCTGTAAAAGCATTTACTTTAAATTAGTGGAATAAGTAATCAAAAGGGCTTTGTACTTAATGCAGAACTTTTGGTGACTATTAAATACTCATTAGAGGGTGTTTTTGCTGTATGACTGTCAAAATCAGCAGGACGTTTATGTTAGATTTCCTGAGTGGGTCAAGATTGAATATGATTTTACAACTTAAATAACATAAATGAATGCAGGTTATTTCAGAATCTCCAGATGTTCCTTAAACTCCCTGCCCCTAGCAAAACTCACAGCCAATTTAAATTTTGCAGCAACATTACAGTGCAGATTTTTGCTTCAAACACTTAACAACTCTTTTGTTACATTCTGCTCATTTCTGCCTTAACCATCACAATGAAAAAAGATTAATGCTATTATATTGGGAGTTTCTCTCTTTGAAACATGCATTAATAGATTGTTCAGATCAGTCTATCAAAAAAAGACTTTTGGTGGGACAAAAATTCTTTTCAAAAGTTCCTTTAAAAATCTTCATAAATGTTCCAAACAAGACCAAGTTGTCTGTCCATATTTCAGATGTCTTGACTAGTCTTAACTGAACTTAGTTTAAAAACAAGGTAACTGCTGAAAGCATGTTCTAAAGGTAAATAGAAGCTTATAAGTTAGCTGTACATGCATAAGAATTTTCAATGCCATAATAAAGACTTCTACAATCTTATATAAAATTTATGATACAATGATTTCTTTTTAAGTAAAAGATACATCTACTTGTTAGTTGTTGGGGTTTTTTTTTACATTGTAGAGACTTATCATAATTTCATCCTTTGAAGAAGGAAACATATGTCAGTAAGAAAGAAATAAAAGTGGATCAAGACCCAACTTAGTAGGTGTAGTTAAACCTCCTTAAGGGCAGCCTTTAAGCAAGACATTTTTCTAGGCAAACTTTCACTGAAAAAAAACCAATTCAGAGGTTTTGAAATGATAGGATAAAATGGTCTGATGAAAATTATCTTTGACTACCCAAAACATTAGGGCTTTTTATAATAAAAGCAGTTTTTATTACTTTAGCTCCAAGACAAGATGAAGAATTCATGACAAAAAGAAAATAAGCAAGAGAGAAAATATTACGGACCATTAAATCTGGTCCCTGTTTCAGCTTCAGGTGTTGGGTCCCAGATCAGGACCTGCAGGAATAGATCCCACAATCTTTATTAAAGTATCACTGTTTAAGATATGTAAGTCTTACAATTTAATATTCAAGAGATTTAATCATTGAGTTAAATTATGGTTTCTTTTAACTACTGAATGTAAAGAAAAATTAAGTCTGTGGAAACGATGAAGACAAGTCAGTTCACTCTAATTTCTGTCTACATATTTTAGGATAGTCAATGTTCACATTTGTATTCTTTTCATAAGAAATCTAGGATGATTCATTTTGGAGACAACTTTCTGGTAACATCATGGTTAGGCCAAATCTTGAGGACTTTAGCCAGTTATGAAAATATCTGAGGACAGAACCAATATGACCTCTCCAGGCAATGTGTCATTTTCTCAACTGTTCTTGTGAAAAAAGTTTGTCCTACTCAGCCTGAACCTCTTGGGTTTCAACTTATGCCTCTTGTCCCTCATCCTGTCATAATGAACCCTATGAGGAGTGAAATTATCTTCAGAATCACCTTCTTGCTTCAGGGGGTGGTTGTGAGGTGCCCCCAAGCCATTGCTGCACCAGGCTGCACAAACCTCACTGTCCCAGCCTCTCCTTGTGGGGCAGCTACTCCAGTCTTATCATCTTGGTATTTTTCCACTAAACTTACTACAGTATGTTGATGTCTTTCTGTAATGGGGGTTCCAAACTGGGCTTAGCATGTTCGTGCTAGGTGAGGCAGATAAAAATTTTCTTTTCTCCCCTAGTGATGCTCCTGCTGATGCAGCCCCAGATGTTTTTCCTTCCAGGAGAGGCTGAAGGTTCCTGCATGGCTCACTGTAACTGCTGCCCATTCCCCAGATCTGTTCTTCTCTCAGACCATCCCAATCCTGATTCTTTTTCAAAGCTCTGTGAGTTCTTATTTAAACAATAAAAAATATCCCAATCTTCCTCCATAAGGATCCAAGCCAAATAGAAGTAATGCTACAGATGTAGCCATTAGCCGCATAAACCACGGATGGATACATTCTTCTATTCTAGAAAAATCCATAATTGAGTCTAACTAGGTTATCCAGCTGACTAGAAATAGAGAACATGCAATACTCATTTTTAAGGAACTCAGACTGATCCTTAAATTTAAAAAAAGAATTCTAGAGGCACTGGATTATTTTTACTTATGTTTCCAGGACATTTATTACTAAAGGATGTAAACTTTGTAACAAAGTCTTTCTGTTTAAAAGGTAATTAAGGTATTTATGGGAAATCAAATAAGAAGTTTGTCCCAGGGGCAGGCTCAGTGTGTGTCTTTAAAAGTAGAATCACAAAAGTTCATTTTATCTGATTTAGTTACTTCAAATTGCTCAGATTTCAAACATGTATTACTGCTGCACAAAGTATCAGCAACAAAGCAAACACCTTTAATCAAATAAAAATTATTATATTTAAGACAATTAAAAGCAAACGAAGCACAGAATCAATTTCAATTAGCTCAGTTGTAGGAGATTTTACACCAGCTCCTGACTGCATTCTAAATGTCTGTCCTAACAATCATGTTATAAGATATCATCTGGAGAACACGTAAAAACCACAATATCCATCCTGGGTACTGATACTAGCTGATTAATTGAAATGGATTGTGGAGGATTATAATTTTTTCATTCCCTGTGAAACAGATACTTGCAATGGAGAGTAAAGTCATCCTGTTGTTGCATTTTCTTTTTCTATGTTCCTCCAACAGTCGTTTCTTGCCTCTCAATATTTGTTTTGTAAAAAATAAAAGGAACCAACAAGAAATCACTTCCTTAAATATTTATGATTTCTTAGGCCATATATATAAACCATTTCAAGTCAACTTGAAGGTAATTCTTTCCCTCACTCATTAGGCCTTTAAGTATTACAGGCTCTATTTCTTTGGTTTTTGCTATTAATGCTGGAATCTGAAGGAAAACCAACCTCACTGAACCAAGAAAACAGCAAATTAATGACTTTTAAGTTGCTGGTCAGTGCATGGACAGGTCAGACTTGAAGTATGTCATTGAAGTATCCTTTAGAAAATGCAATTAATGTCTCCATAAACACAGGGACAAGAGCTGTCTGTGGAATATGCATGGAGATATTACATAATCAGATGTAAAAGGACTTTTTATGAAAAATTGAAGTTTTAATTCCTTTAAGTTCATCTGGGACTCAAACTTGACTAGCCCTAAGTATGCTTAAAGCTTAAAACACAAGACAAAAGTAATTACCAGTAGTACATAAAACCCAAGTTTTGTGGTGTTGATGGTGGTTTTGATTTTTTATCTTTTTTTTTTTTTTTTCTCCCAATTGAAATTACTTTGGAAATCCAAATTTTTTCAGTCAATATAGTATACTGTTAAACTCCCCCCCAGTTTTTAAAATTATTTATCAAGGAGTCTACTGCTAAGTGGACAGTTTAACATTCCCCACTCTAACATATTTAGATTCCTCTTCAAATGAAATGTTGTTCTAAAATATGGAGGAATAACAAAAAGTAATTTGTTTTATCCAAGAACTCTTGTTACCTGTCTTGATGAAATGAGTTTTCAGTCTTACATTAGATAAAATGAAGCTTGGTCTGTGCACTAACTAGTACCTGTTTACCTGAAGATTTTAACTTATATTTTGAGTATCATACAGCTACTTGTATATGCATGTTTATTTTAATTTAAGAGTAATTTGTTGGAAGGGAATTTTATTTGAGCTCCTGTAAAGAAGGGTCATAAGAAACTGAAATAAATGAATTTTGAAATAGAAGACACCTTTCTGTACAGATTTTAGCACTAAGTTACTATGATTGACATATTTATTTGTGTGTAGATAATGCCTTTCAAAATGGCATAATGCAAATATTTTGCACTAAGTAAATATTGTTTCATTTGAGGATAGAAGAAACATACAGTCAACAGAAAAACATACTGGATGTAAAGAAATAAGGGAAAACTGAAAGCAAACACCTTTTTTTTGCATAAATTTTCTCCATATTAAGTCTACTTAAACTATTTTAGTTTGGTTTGGCTTGGCTTGTTTTTCCCCTTCCTCAGAGCTAGCATGTAATTTTGAGTAAATATTTTTGGACTGTGTGTCAGAGTACATGTTATCTGAATGAGAACTTTGAAAGAAAAATTACTTTTATATTTCTACATTGTCCACATGCATGGAGTTTTTTCTTAGTTATTGTTGGTTTTTTACCGGCTTTAACATTATTAGAGAGGTTATTTTCTGAAATATAAGTGATGTCCTAATCAATTTGTGCAGCTTCAGCAAAAGTAAGTCGCTGAAAAATTAGGTCTTATTACAGAGTCTGAACATTCTGTCAAATATAGAGTACAGGTGGCCAGTCTACACATATTTTTCAAAAGTAGGCCAGGTCACTTCTGTGATGGGCAAGAGTTTGCAAGAAAGCATTTTCTTTTCCTGAAAGTGAGATTTAACTCCTAGTTGTCAAAAGCGTCATTGCCAAATGAAAACCAACTTCAGTAACCTACCTCCGACTTCCCTCCTCTACACATTTTTTAATGCTAAAAATTGTATTCCAGGGTAATGATGAGAAAACCTGTTGATGTGCCACGCTTGGACAGTATAAATGGAACTTTGTATATCTTCATGTTGCAGTTTTCAGTTCTGAGACTCAATTGTGTCTACCTATCAGAGGCAGGAAATCTCCACACACACAAAAAAATTAGGGGAATAAATTATTTAATATTTCTTGTGGCTCCTCAAGATAGATGGTGATGATGATTATTGTATATCCTGTTTGAACAATGCTATTGAGCTTTGTTTTCAAGGTTTAGTAAATACTATGCACTCAGATAGTAGACACAATGAGGGCAGAAAATAAATTTCTCCTTATGTATTTAGGTCTTCTCCTCTGTCTACTTGTATCTTCTTTGATTTTTTTCATTCTCACATATTTTTCCAGAAAACATATAATCTTTATTTTTTATCATCTTCATTGGATATTAAAGGGAAAGAAAGACTTTTAAAGGTTATTACAACTGTTTTAGCCAAATTTTGCTTCATACTTTTGTGATTCATACCTAGATTTCACATTCAGTTTGCAAAACATCCTCAGATGCGTAGAATTGGCATGGCTATTACTCATTTAATCCAAATCCCTCAAGGACAAAGTTAAAGAAAAAGATTAGGCATAAGATATCAAGCCATAGATAAGTAACAGAACACTATGATACAGGCCTGACCAAAGGTGGATAATATTATTTAAATAATTCAGTTTGAATAATTGCTTTATAAAATTCTCTGAATAGAGGTTTAGTAGCCTCCTGTATCAGTAAACCAGTTTGATTAATCAAGTACAGGCTCACACATACATTTTTTTTTTTTAATTCTGAAAGGCAAAGGGTTTCCTGAGCTGTTCTTAGTTAAATCCAAGAAAAATATAAAGTGAAATTCAAGAGAAATTTTTTTTATCTAGTTGGATTAATTTATTAGTTCATTAGTTCTTTTATTAAAATGTTCCTCTTTTTAAAGAGACTCCTTGTAAAATTTAGTAGGTGAGTAGAAAAAGAAGAGGATATTGACTTTTCATTGCATAAGCTCTTGATTATTTGGGGCATTACAGTCATCTTAAACATCTGTTTAATGGATAGTAATTGTGTCATATATATGTATATGTATACTTAACAAAGTTAATGAACTTTTATCATCAAAGAGTGGTTAAGATACATTTATTTAATAAGTAGGATTTATTTTAGCTCCTCTGGTTTTACTTTTTTCTTAAACATTTTCAAGGATAAGAAATACAGAAGTCAAAAGGAAGTAAATTCTTGGATTGTATAATGATAAAGAACTACACAGAGTTCATTCATGTGTAACTGTCATAGAACCATAGAAACATAGAATCATTAAAGTTAGAAAAGACCTCCAATACTGAGTCCAACCTGACTCTGCCAAGTCCAGAACTAAACCATGTCCCCAAATGCCATATCTTCACATGTTTTAAGTACCTCTAGGGACTCCACCTCTTTCCTGGGTAGTCTGTTCAATGTGTCAGTACTTGACAATCCATTTAGTAAATAAATTTTTTCTAATATCCAGTCTAAATCTCCTCTACTTGAGGTTGTTTGTTCTTGTCCTTTCACTTGTGACTTAAGAGAAGAGACTGACTCCCAGGTGTCTACATTCTCCTTTAAGGTAATTGTAGAGGACAATGAAGATTCCCCTGAGCCTCCTTTTCTCCAGCTCCTTCAGCCATTCCTCATAATGCTTGTTCTTGATCACATGGGAAGACAAAACATCATAGCCCCAGAAGTCACCCCTTACGCCTTCTTACCTTCTCCTCATATGCTGAGCATGATGCCTTATGGTATGAAATATCCCTCTGGTCAGCTGGGGTCAGCTGTCCTGGTTCTGTCCCCTCCTAACTGCTTGTGCACCCCCAGCCTGATCACTGATGGAATGAGAGGCAGAAAAACCCTTGACTTTGCACAAGCGCTGCTCAACAAAAACTAAAAGAGGTTTAGCAACACTATTTTAATCACAAATCCAAAACATGGCTCCCTACTATATACTATGAAGAAAATTAACTTTACCCCACCCCAAATCAGTGCATTTGATCTTATTCCATTTTATTAGTCTCCAGGAAAAGAAAAGTAACATATGCAACAGATATAAGTTACACTTCAGTGGTATGATAGTCACATATTTGTATGATGTACTGAACTTTCAATCCCTTTCTTTGTTAACATAACTTTTGAATTCAAGAGCAGATATTCACACTTGATAATTTTATATTGACTTTCTAAAAGTGCTCTGTACTATTAGGCTGAAATTTAATGCATTTTATTTTCTTTGCATTTATGTAAATTAATTGGTTCATCATGCTTTTCCTGAAGAGTAAGAACAAATGGATATCAATTAAAAAAAAAAATCACTTCATTCATAATTAAGATTGAAATTCAAAAATATTTCATTCTTGAACTGCTCTCCCTAGGTTCTAAATATTTTCCCTATGGCTCAGAAAAATTAATACTCCTAAGTCACAAAACACGTAATTTCGTCATGAAAATAAAAAAAANTAAAAAAAAAATAACTTCATTCATAATTAAGATTGAAATTCAAAAATATTTCATTCTTGAACTGCTCTCCCTAGGTTCTAAATATTTTCCCTATGGCTCAGAAAAATTAATACTCCTAAGTCACAAAACACGTAATTTCGTCATGAAAATAAAAAAAAGTGTTTAGATCTTCTGTATTCCTCTGTACTTTACATGAAGCCAATTTTCAGCCTAATATTATCAGTGAGATAAAATTTTCTTCCTTTAAAAGATTCTATAAGGCTACAACAACTGCTCACTATAATTTTATTATCTACTTGATTATTTTTTGATTTAATTCAATATCTGGTTTAAATAAGTTTTACTTCAGTTTCCTTAGATTATATTGCCATATGTCTGATACTTGAAGTCAATACTAATAGTTCACTGCAAAAATGACAAGCATCAGAGAAAAATGAATGTCAACTTTATAATAAAGTTGATTTAAAATGAATGATGAAGGTATTGTACTTAAAAAAAACCTCAGGTCCAAAACTAAAGACTATATAAACGATTAGCCAAATTGGCTAATCCTCAGTTGAGTGCTGAGTGGCTGTAGTGTTCATGAAATATCATCATAACTTCCACTTGTTTTGGTAGAACAACATTCAGTTCTTCTCACAGTAAATGATAGATTTGTAAAATAAGCCAATCAGTAGAGCTACAAAATTGTCTCTGATATGCTTCAAGTAACATACCATTTTCTTTATTTTATTCAAAACTACTCTGTTCAGAAACAGATGGATTATCACTTTTTTTTTATAGTCATGACTTTTCATGACTATAACATCAGCAAATTATTAATAGTATAATAATTGATCTGTCATCAGAAGGCTTAACCTTCTTAAGCTGATGGATCATAAAAACGAAACTTTTTTTTTAATAAACCGTCTGAATGTGTTACTAGTGCCTAACCCAGGTGTAGATTTTAAAATACAGTGACAAAAAAAAAAAAAGCAACATTTGCTATCATATAAATCTGCATTATCTTATATTTTTTAGCTGTTGATTCATTTCTTAAAGCAAACAACCAACTATTTCCTTCCAATTGACCCGGCAGAATATTTAGACTTCAAAAGCTGTAGCTTCATTTAGAATTTCTTTCTAAACAAAGACTTCTAAGTGTGTGTTTCAGCAGCTGTCTTGTCAGGTTTCTGAAAGAGAAAAATTAAAGCTCTACTATTTTTATTCCATGTCTTCTCAGTGAGTGATCTAATATGAGAGTTAATTTTATTTTCTGTTTATTGGGAATAAGGCTTATCAAAGACGCCGTATGTAAGTAATTATGAGAAACTGTCACACAGATGGTGGATAATAATGTGTAGCTGGGGAGGATAATTTCTTCCTTTTGACAAGCAAAGAGAAATGGCATTTGACTTCTCTTCAGAAATGATAACACTCAGTTCTTGACAGAGATAGTCTGCTTCCATTTTCCTAAGCGAAGGAGGTCTAATGTTGATAAAAGTCTGCTTCCATTTACCTAAGGAAAGGAGCCCTAATATTGGTAATCAACATGTCTTTCAGAGAGCTATTTGTTGCCCTTCTTCACTTGAACGTTTTTTTAGCTTTCAAATTCCTAAGTGGTTACTCTACCTTTGGAATGTCTAGTTGTGGAGTTGAGCTTGGCAGGGAGGAAATGGACACTGAATTGTGTTTACACTGTTTGCATTGAAAGGAATTAGAAAACGAATGTAGCTAAACTTATCTTTACCAGTGTTTAGATGCCTTTCTTATGTACATTCCATTCTTGAATATCCATACAACTTGCATATCTTTTGGGATATTTGAGCATGTTGGTATTTCCTGGACTTTACTGATGAAGATTAATAAAAAAGTGAAATTGTAGTCAGCATGTTCAGATTTATTTGTCTGATGGGGAGTTTTTGTCTAGTGTTTCTGGAAGGACATTAATCTCTCCCATGATGAGGGCTGAGACAAACCTTTCAGTGACTCTATTTTATTCTCACTGACCCAAAGGTGCCCGCTCTTGCCAAGCCAAAAGCAAGCTTCCTGAAAGTCCACAAGTAGATTTTAAGCAGGACAGGAATCTTCCCAAAAAGGAATTTTTGTAATGGGAATCAGAAAAGGCACTTTCAGGGACAGAGATTCCAGAAGAAGCTGTACTGGTAACTTGAACATTTTGTCTAAGGTTTTTATGTTACTAATACTTTGAATCTCTGCTTTATTTTGTATTCCAGGTAAGAAGGTGGTTCTGTTTTTGAAATGTATGTCCAGCTTGTTGTGAAGAATTACTTGTCAATGTTTTCTTTAACTTAAGTAAAGCTAGGCAGACTTTCTAAATATTTCCAGATTCAGAACAACTCTGATACCTAGAGATGATATTACCAATGTTATAATTCCCATTTATGATTCCCATCATCCTAAATGAGTCTGTGAAATCACTAAGCTATTTTTTGATTCATAGTTTCAATTTCAAATACAGACTTTAGCATATATGTTTTCACTCTGGTTTTAACCATTTCTGGTTAAAAAGAAAATTGACCTATGGGGAAGGGAGAGGCAGGGAAGTAGCACAGGTAAGGAAGAGAAAGTCAGGCACACTGGCCCTCCACATCTAATAGAAGCCTAAAAGAAGTATAAGAATACAAAACCTCAAGATCACTTACACTACTCCTTCTCTCTGCTCAGTCAATTGTATCAGAGATTCAGGACCTCACATTGGATTCCTGAAACTTCTTCCAGTATCTGTTTTTCTAAATTATTTTTCCCCAGGAAGTTCCATTGTCCCACTTCTAAAGGGCTTGGCATTCAAAAGGAAGAGAGAGATCTGGAAGAGATAACACAAGATGGATTTTTGCAATTCATTAAATCTACATTTATATTTTATTATGTCATGGTCACTTCTGTTATAATGTTTGAGATAAAAATATTTGAAAGAGAATTACAACATTTTCAAAACTTCTAAAGTTTGCATAAATTTGCCTTGTTGCTGTAAAATCAAAGGCAGTGAATCAAATGGGTGTCAAGGATGAGAATGAGAGTTCAAAGGTGTTCTGGGCCCCAAGCTATGTGTGTAGTTCTGTACACTACGTGTAAGTTCACTAGCAAGCAGAAATTGTTAAATAAGGGGAGTAGCTAGTGGAATGAAAAGCAAACATTACACATTTAAATGTCAGCCTGGGCTTCAGTGAAGCTTTTGTACTCAGTGAGAAGGTTAACAAATCCTTAACAAATACTGCTAAAAACATGAGATAAGGTGTCACTTGAGAAAAATAGACAAATAGTTTTCTTACCAAGAAGTTAGTTGGGAAACAGTCAAGTGATAACACTTTAATAAGAAAGAACAAACTGCTCTTCTCCATAATCTTGTTTTTATTTGTGTTGTCTGTCTACTTTCTCTCAACAAGAAATCCATGTTTTGCTAAGTCATTTCATTAATCTCTTGAAAGCAAGAATAGAAAGCTCATAGAGCACATGCTGCTGTTATAGAGTTTCTCAGGTGTCTTGATAGGAGCCCAAGCTAGTGTTTATTACTGATTCTGCAAAATTTGATACAGTCCTTGCAACTGTCAAAAACTGAGTTATGGAAGGACTTTACAATTCACAATACAGAGTAACATGAATTATATTGTAGATTTCTGTAGATACAAACTACTCTATAATCATATGTGGATGTGACTTATGACAGTTGAACTTTGGCCTTCTAAAAATTGTCATATTCTAATTAACAAGCATGATATCCCAAAAGATGGGAGCTATATATAAAATCAGATATTCTTGGATCTAAGCTTAAATAAGTTAAAGCATTCTAGTATGTACTATAGCAGAAATTATAGAATATCACAGAATATCCTGAGTTGGAAGAGATCTAAAAGGATCACAAAATCAGAGATTTAATGATGTTGGAAAAGACCTCTGAGATCATCAAATCCAGCCTACGACAGAACACGACCTGTCAACTTGTCAACTAGACCTTGGAGGGCCACATTCAGTCTATCCTTAAACACTCCAGGGACAGTGACTCCACCGCCTCACTGAGCAGCCATTTCAACGTCTAATCATCCTTTCAGAAGAAATTATTTTTAATTTCCAACCAAAACCTGTCCTTTCACAGCTTAAGACCATGTCCTCTCAACCTATTGCTTGTTGCCTGGGAGAAGAGGCAACCACTGCACATCAACCCCCCCCAGCTAAAACCTGCTTTCAGGCAGCTGTAGAGAATGATAAAGTCACCCCTGAGCCTCCTTTTCTCAAGGCTAAACAACTCCATCTCCCTCAGCTGCTCCTCATAGGACTTGTGTTCCAAGCCCTTCTTCATCTCTGTTGCCCTTCTCTGGATTCCCTCCAACACCTGAATGTCCTTCCTGGATTGAGCAGCCCAGAACTGAACATAGGGCTCATGCTGTGGCCCCACCAGTGTTGAGTACAAGGGGTCAATCACTGTCCTGTCCTGCTGGCCACACTATTGCTGATACAGACCAGGATGCTATTGGCCTTCTTGACCACCTGGGCACACTGGCTCATGTTTAGTGGCTGTCAGCCAACATCCCCAGGTCCTTCTCTGCTGAGCAGCTTTGCAGCCACTCTATCCCCAGTCTATTATGCTGCATGGGGCTATTGTGGCCAAAGTGCAGGACATGGTCTTTTTAAAACTCATACCACTGGTCCCAGCCCAGCAATCCAGCTGGTCCCAGATCCCTTCAGCAGATTGACATTTCCACTCAATGTTGTGTCATCCACAAATTTACTAATGGTAGAATCAATCCTCTCATCCAGATCATCAATAAAGAGGTTGAATAGGGCTGGACCCAATAATGATCCCACTAATGGTCAGACACAAAATGGATTCCATTCACCACCACTTATTGAGCCTATCCAGCCAGCCAGTTCTTTACCCAGTGAAGAGTGAACTTGTCCAAGCTGTGGGCTGCCAGCTTTTCCAGGAGTATACCATAGAAAATAGTGCCAATCGTTTTGCTGAAGTTCAGGCAGACAACATCCACAGGTCATTGAGTCCTGCTCCTAGGTATTTACAGCACAACCCAAAAAATCACCATGTCCCTGAGAAAATTGTCCAAGTGACAATTGACAGGCTTGGTGCAATGCCCACCTCCCTGGGGAACCCGTTCCACTGTTCAGTGCCCAATCATCTTCTAGGTGAAGGATATTTTCCTGCTATCCAATCTAAACCTCCCCTGACACAGCTTCATGCCATTCCCTTGGGTCCTGCCACTGATCACTGCAGAGAAGAGATCAGTGTCTGCCCCTCCACCTCTCACAAGGAAGTTGCAGACTGCAATGAGATCTCCCCTCAGTCTCCTCCAAGCTGAATAAGCCAAATGACCTTGTCTGCTCTTCATACAGCTACCCCTCTAGATCCTTCACCATCTTCATGCACCTTCTTCAGATGCTTTCCAATAGAATTACATCCTTCTTATATTGTAGCACACAAAACTGCACATGATCTGGAGAGGTATTTCTGGGAATGCTTTAATGGCCATCTTTTGCTTACCCACTAAGTTTAAGGCAATCATCTTATAAGCAGTTATTAGTAAAAGGAAACACTTGAGAAAATTTTTGAAAAAAGGGAAGAACTTGCAAGGAATAATAAGTAGCGGATATGGAGTCTGGTCTCCACTTAAAGGCTAAGAATTTTTTCTCCTATTTTATTCCTAATTGCAATGTTTTGCAATAAATGTGAAAAAAAGTACAGACAAAGTCATGGACACTTAATAAAACATGAAAAAAGACTCTAAAGGTAAGTCTCGTAACATTGTAAGAGTTTTTCTTAATAATATAAATAGAGGAAGTCAATCAATTACATGCAGAAGAGCAATCTTAACATGTTTCTCACAATGAGTAGCTAGACTTCCTCTAGAGAAAAACCGAGTGGATCTTTTGTGTGCATTGTTTTCCAAGCAGAAACAAGACTAAAATTCAGTTAGAAATATCAACAAGTTTTTAATAAAATGGACGAAATTCTGTCTACCAGAGGAAAAACCATTCATAAAATAAGTAAGTTACCAGAGCAGAAATTGACAGCCTAACAATGAATTGTGGGAACAACACTGCATGGAAGTGAAACATGAGTTTCATTGGTTTTTATACCACAAATTTAGCTGCTGAACATGAGGATTGTTACTTGTTACATTCAGAGATGAATGAATAATTAAAAAGAAAACCAACAATGAATAATTTATTCAATGAATTTGGCTTTCTTTTTTTTACAGCCTAATTATCACAACTTTCTTAAACATATTCATTATGCAAATTAATTCAGCTAATAGTCATTTACATTCTTAAGAGATTGGATTTAATTATCCAAAGGGTATGTTGCTTATAGCATTTGTGACTGGTCAAAAAACGTCAAACAGAATTGCTTGTATAACCTGATTGGATAAATAAATAACGAGTTAGTGAAACTATACAGCAGTGTATCATCATGTATAGCCAAATACAAGCTTTGAAATACACCTTTTAAACAGTTATGCTGATGTGCCAACCCTCAGATATTTTCTTTCAAGAAACAAAAGGAATTAATTCAAAACTTGAAATAAAATATAGTTCTTTAGCTCACACTCTCCATCTACTTTCTGCGAGCTGAAAGAACTTTTCAAGGAAATGAACCTTGTATATTTACCCTGTCACATCACTAAGAAACTGTGGCTGACCACTCTTAAAAGCATAACTTTCAGGTAGAGAGTCATTAGTATGACCCAGGACTGTTCTAACTGTTTCGTAACTCAAATTCCAATACAGTGAAATATGATCCTTTAAAACTGTTGCCCATGACCGAAAAAAATAAAAAAAACAAGAAGTCCTTTACCATTACAGTGCATATAGTGGAAATTGAAAATATTTCATGATTTATCTGTCAATGGTTTGCCTTCAGAGCTACCTCTCTTTTTCATCAAAGTGCATCTTTTAAGCACAGTCAAATATGTTGCTACTCATGACTGGCAACAACATCATTGTGTAACTATGTTATAAAGGTCTACTACACTCATTTTCTGAAATTTTGAGTTTTAGCTTTAATAGTAATGTCTCAGAAACAAATTCTCACCCCTTGCAGAAACAAGAGGCTTTTCTGTAAGACAAGAGTCTTACAATTCCCAGGACAATTAACGTTTGCCTTTGAAAATATGTCAGAACTTAAACAAAATATTCAAAAAGTAATCTTATGTTTTGATCTGCTAGATTTTATATTTCTTCCCTAGAAGTAGAATTATTTGTTGGTAGTATTGTCATAGTTGCTCTAAGACATTTAACGTTTTTAAAGCATATAGAAACATAAACAATTTTTTGTTTTTGAAACAGCTAGTGGTAGATCCTTTCATAATTCAGAACTTGTAACAGCCTGAATCAGATCTCCAAAACTAAGCAAGAAGTTCAAAAAAATCCCCAAATAATAAAATTTCTGCCAGATGATAAAGTGAGAAGCAAAACAAAACTGATTTCCTGTAATATAGAGCATCAAGTTTCCTTGATTTTCAGTGATCTAGGGAATTCGGAATTCTTAGCGCTGCATGTCATTTGCAGTTAAAAGGTGTTGTGAAGAAAAGCAAAGAATGCCACAGCAGAAAGCTTGAGCTCATTTGAGCTGTTAAAGTCTTATTTAAAGGCAAAACTGTTAAACTGAAGCAGAAAACATTTTACTGCTTTTCACAGTAAAAGCAGATTCTCACTTGATCTGTAAAGTCTTTTTGAGTCTGGGCTAAGAATTAAGTTATCTGGTTTGTAGAAAAAAAATCCATGTTGCTGTGGTGTAGGTCACATGTAGAACTCTTCAGAAATAATGATTCAAATTACCTGCACATTTCTAGAAAAGGCCCTGAAGGCAACTTATCTCCCCAATATTGGCCCTGTCTCATAAATGCAATGGCTGGTAAAACCCAGAGTAAGAGACAGCAGACACAAGGGCCTGTTTTTAACACCTCTGACATGTTTGTGGTAAATCCAGATTTCTCTCGTTTTGCTTTTGTACAATGTACGTGAATTTCAAAAGATGTATATGTCACTTGTAGGGTCAATGTTCTGAGTTTCTGCCTGCTATGAAGTATGACAAACTGTTTTTAAGTTCTCTTTTTAATTGTTTTATATTTAACTGTATAGCATATATAAAGTCATGTACAAACTACTTATAACTAAAAAAAGAGGGCTGAGCTTTGACCAAATAATATCATCAGAATCCCATAACAGGACCTAATGCCAACCTTAAAAATTCAATGAGCCAGTCAGACTTTACACGCCTTCTTGCCACAGACAGTGCAAGATGAAAGACATTAATTTAAAGCATATTAAAGTGGAAGGCTTTATGCTTTTCAGTTTTGATCCTATTTTTAAAAGATGCAGAGCAATAGAGAAATCAATAACATATGGACTTACCTGATTGACTCCTTGGCAAACAGCCCCTTGTTTTTAGATATGTTTTTATAGAAATAAATGAGGATGTCTTACAAATGTGCAGTTTACTATTTTAATACACAATTTATGAGATTTATTATTTCAGTTTCCAAAAGTAGTTTGTAGACCATAAGGCAGCATTACTTATTCAAACTGTGTGCCATTACTCACAATAAATTCAATAAAAGTAATAAAATATGTAGTTTACTTTTTACACTTCAACAGCCTTTTCTGTCCTAAAAATAAAAGGCCTAAAAAGTGAGAAAGAATCATTTTCAAAACACCAGAGTAGTATGAAACAGGCCAGTGGATGGGTAGTTCAGATTGTCAGCAGTAATTTTGGAAAACACATTAACTTCCAACAATGCAATAATGTGACCTTATACTTGTAGAGGAAGTTTCATCCTAAAAGATAATATAGAGAGTTACTAAGTACATAATTTTGTTTGCTGAGAAATGGACTCAACATCTAATGGGAAACATTGTCATTTAATGAATGGGGAAGCAGCTCGGAAGCCAGGAAACTTCAGTTCTGTTGTGGGTTTTGACAACAACTCCCTGCATGTTTTTTAACAAGTCATAGATCTGCTGTGATTTTCCCCTGATCCTTTGCATTTCTGATCTCCTTATAAGGTTCTTATTGCAGAGACTGGATATTTTGATACTGCATACAGCAAGTAGTCAAAGAGACAGGATTCAGCTTAGTCAGGTCCCCTGTTCCTCCACAAAAAAGTACTGTGAAAAGCAGAGTAAGCTAATATAAACTGAATTTTATGTGCTTGTCTGTGTTTTTTTTTTTTTTTTTTTAGAAAGTCCTACCAGTTCTTGCTTTAACTTGTGTTTCAGCAAATTGCTACTGGGGTCAATACTATGGGGAAAAATATTCTAAATGAAAGTTTCATATATAAGAAATTTAAACCTAGTAAAGATCTACAACTGCAAGCTCCTATAGCTAAGGAAAAAAAAAATCAGCACATTTTATTATTTCAGATTAAAAAAAAAATATTTCTGTATTACCAAGAAGGGCAAAATTCACAAGATCATTCAGCACTGAGAGAAAAATATCATTAGAATATCCACATGAAAGAAGTCTGCTAAGAGGGTTTTTTCACTTTTAATTATTCAAGTATAATGTTTTTGGATTCATTCAAGGCACTTTTAACCATTAATGCTTCCTAGGTTATAAGGCTTCCCAGAAGACAAAGTTACTTACTGAAGCTGTTATTACCTTATGCTCTGTGTACTGGATGATTTCTTAGCACTTTAAGAGCTGCATTTGGCACATGAGAGGAAATGATATGACATCTTTAGAGTAACACATATAATTTATATTCAATATTATTATGTATTATGTTCTCTTTAGAACAATATAAAACATCAAATAAAAAGAGTCTGAAGTGATTGCAAGATATTTCAGAAACATCTTCAGACTTGAAAGATATAGATGATGTCAATAGATTTATCTTTGTATCTTGGCTCTGTTTTCCCCCAAAATGATGCTGCACCATAGGAAAAGCTATCTTAGTACCACAGGAAAGGCTATCTTACTCCAAATGAATTGTTGCTGCCAGGGTCTGAATATGACACATTTAATTTATTGTTTTAAATTACTAGATGAGATGTAAAATATTTTTTGTAACTGGAGAGGAAGAATACTAAGGTAACTCCTTGCTCTTAGAAAAATACAATACATAACACAAGCCCAAATGAACACAAATCAAAGAATACACTGCATAAAAAATGATGAAATGCTACAGTTCCACCTGGATTATTATAAAAGTACTTGGAGGGAAAAAAAATCCAAAGCAAAACCAGCAAAACAAAATGAAGCCAAACACAAACCCAGCAATAAATGGAAGCACATTTAAGTTCAGAAGAAGTAGCTGGGTAGATGAAAGACAGAAAGGATTTGAAGAATTTTATTATATTTTAATGATATATTTGTTTGGCTTTGGCTTTTATAGCTCTGCATTTTAACTACAATATCATCTTTTGACAAAAATTAGGAATTACATTATCCTATTTCAAAATTCATAGATATTTATATTAGAGTTACATTTTAATTGATGTAATTAATTTAATCATCATCTTCAATTAATTAATTTTCTCATGATCTGTAGGAAATATAGTATTCTCAAATTGAATTTTATATATAGGATGCTTACATTATGTAGATTAGAGGAAAAGACTTTTTTTTTTCCTGGGGAGAAATGTTTAATTATTGTGGTTTAGAGATCAGTAGGAAAAGTGTAACCACTAAATTCAATTAATTTAAGCAAATTTAAACAGAATTTAAAGTGATTGAGGAGACACAGAAAATTGAGAAGAGGAAGTTGCAGCAGTAATGCCTAAAGCTATGCCTAGGGATAAGCTTCTAGCTGGCTAAGATCAGGATTAGTAGGTTAAACAGTACATGTGACACTGCCATACATTTCTGATCATGAAGAATTAAATGTCACCTTCTTCATACAACTAAAAGAAGCATCACATTTACGGGCCTGGCTCCTTTTGGGGCACTGCAACCACTCCATTATCTGTAGAAGGGATGGCACAGCAGGGCACAAACATCCAGGAGGTTTCACAAGTGGTAGAGGAGCCAACAAGGAGAAGTGTTCCAGTAGGGCTTGCTACTTATATAAATACAGTACAATATTGTGGTGGTTTACATTATATTCACTTTCCTACTTTCCCCTGCTGATATGTTAGGCCAAAAATTTGTATTTCATGAGCAGCACTTAACACCTGCACAGTACCTGCATAATGTGGTTCTGGATATAAATATAAAAATTTCCCAGATACAGAGGGGTTTGTTTCTGTTATAAATAAATTAAAAGTCCTTTTCACCTTGGAAAATAACATTATTCTAGGTAATAGTTATTGTGTTTTTAAAGACAGAAACCTTTTTTTTCCTACCAGACTTAAATTTTACACATAAATTTTTAACAATTGGGTTTATGGATCGTAAATGTCTCATCTTCTAAAAACTTTTTCACAAAAAATATAAAAAGGAAAATGTTACATTCATTTACTAAATCAAACATTTATAAACAAAAGCATATGAATTAATTATCTTAAAATTGGACCCTGAATAAATGTCTGGTTAGTTAAGCAATATACACAAGCTTGTTCAGGGTATGTTTTAGTACTTCATTAGTGCTCTGATCACTGTTCCTGCTCTCTTTAGTGGCACCCTTTCTCATTTACTTTTTCTACTGCAGTAGCTTCCACATGTCTCATACAGCCCCCTTTAAACTGTCAGCTACAGTGATGACAGACAGTTTAGTCTAGTGAATAGGACATGGGAATGTGACTAAAACTCCTTGACTGGTGTTTTGGCAGCTAAATATAGGTTTATAGGTCTAGGTGCAAAAGGGAATGGAGGAATATGTTCCCAAAGTACTTTCCACAAGTTGATCAAATTGAGTTCATGGTGATTGCTAAACTTTTTTTATTGCGGCTCCTTAGCTGGGATACTCCATGGGTATCCTATGTAGTAACTTTAACTACAATCAAAGTAATATAACAGGCATTACACAATCAGTAAAAAGTAATCCCAAAATGGATCAAAAATGATTAAGTGTTGGACAATGATGTCCATGAGGTAGTCTGTTGTTGCCCTGATTTTTCAGATTTTCTGATGCACATTTTAACTTGATGTTTTTCATAGTACATAGTTCTTTCTCACACACAGGTGTTATAATTAGAAACATGTTTATGTTAAGATGAGGTTGTTTACATATTTTCTCTTGGAGTGAAAAAACAACTGATGGGCAGTTGTCTTGACAAATGGGATGGGAGAGGTGTCAACCTTCTCCTCCAATCGCTGGTCTGTGTGGAAACACTAAAAGTATGGAGCCAGATGTTTTAATAAATAGTTTTTAGCCTTCTTCACCAGCAGGTATGTTCAACAGCAACAATCTGTATATATTCTTAGAGAGAAAAACTTTGACAGACCTCCCCCTGATCCCTGCTAAAAAGATGTGGTTTATATTTATTATATTTATGAATGGGGCAGGAGGGAGATGCTTGAATATTTTAAATTTCCTATTGAAACTAGAGAAAATAGTGATGACTTAGAAAATATTTTTGTTTATAGAAAATCTGTGACTAGAAAGTGCAAATTTAATACTTATTTTTTTAGATTTCAGTGTAAGCCATAGAAACTTCATTCAGGAAATCAAAACTATTAATAAAGGAGAGATAGAAGGCACTTTATCCTGACTATAGTATAGGAGATATCACTATGTATATCTGTGAGCAATCATGCCACTGGTCACAGAGAGAAAACCTTGTCAAGTTCCTATAAGTTGCTGCAACTACCTGCACATTTTCTGCAGGCAAAATATTGTGTGAGTGCTTTGCAATATTTTTTACGTAAAATCAGACACATTGAATCAGATCACAAGTTGAACTTTTTGAGCTGCTTCAGCAGAATGAATACAATTCAAACCACTCCCACACCAGTTTTAACCACTTCATCAATTCCCTTTGCAGTATCATCCTCAGTCATTTAACCAGGCTTAACAGAAAGAAAAAGATCTTTGATCTTTGGAGTTGTAGTTTTTGCTTTCCTTTGCTTCTTTCCTTCAGGTTGAATGTGAGGAAATGTCTTTGGTACAGAAGCTTACTCATAACGTGGACATCCAGTGAACAGTTGACAATGCCACTTAATACCAGCTAACATATTTTGAAATTCTAGGCTGGACTGAAATGGAATTACTATATGATAATAGTTCTATTTGAATATCCTAATAAATATATATGATGTTGGAGCTATCCAGAACTGAGGCAGATAGGTAGCCTTTGAGATTTCCTTTCAAAAAAGCCAACACAAAATGACAGCAGTACTCCTGATTATATACTGCTTTCTGAAGGATACTTGACCCAGGCATTCTTCATCCATATCATGTTCAAAATAACTGTAGTCAGACTGACTGGGTAATAGAGTACTAAGAAAAGGTTAGAGACATATTTCAGGGAGTATTAAAGAACTCCAGAGTTATTTGTTTCAAAGGCAATTGTGTTATCTTTAACAGTGATCCTCCTTTCCCTATGGACAACTGTGATTTCTTTCCCTGACCATTTTCTTTCCATTGTGAAGTTAATGTCCTTTGTTTGGAACAGCCAATTTGAGAAGGCAATTGAATACAGAATATAGATACTAAACATGATTCTTATAAATTGCATTAAAGTGTAGGCATCTGTCTCTTTTATAAAACTCCTGCCTGCACAGAATAGCTGTAAACTGAATTAGTAGACGGCACTTGATAGGGTGAGAATGAACAAGAGAGGAGTATTTAAACCAAATATAGACATAAGAAAATATCAGTGAATTGCACAGTGGGTTTCAGTTTTGGGTCGTGTGCCATAATTAATTTTGGAAAAATAAATTGCATCAATTTACTTAACTTTTTTACTGTATGAAACTATCAGTATGAAAAGAACTAATTTTAAATCAGGTTCATAAATTTAATAGAAGACCAATGCAGATCTTCTGTAAGGACAAAAACTGAAGTGCTATCTTGTTCTTTTAATAAATACAAGGTCTCAGGGATTAAAGAGCTGCACTGACCATATGTATATATATTTTCAAGACAATAATGGAATTATTTTATTTCTCTTATACAGATGATATAACAATATTGATGCTATTTCACATAGTGGTGTTCCAAAAATATTCCTATTTACACTAGGTTTAGGATGAAGTGATGTCAAACAGCAGAAGTGCTACCAACATCCTCATTAAAGATAACCTCCAAATTACATTTGCAGATCTAAACACATAAAGAGATTTGTGATTGTTGGGATTGTTTTGGGAATAGAGAAAGAACAGATATATTAAATAAGTATAAATTTGTAAACATTTATTTTCCCAACTCATAATTTTTTTTCTATACTTGTATTCATATGCTTTCAAAACATTTAACTGTTTACAAACTTGATCATGATTACACAAAAGACATTAATAAATCTGTCTCCTACCTTAAAACATTATATTAAACTAATAATTTCTACTTAAAACATCAAATTTTGTCAGAAGTCTGATGTTAAAAAGGAAATTATTATCATTGTACCACTTTAACTATCAGAAAAGGAATTTCTTGAGATGATTTTTTTTTTCTGTATAAGGTAAAACTTGCCTGTTACCTTATCTTTAAGATAGACTCTTTCATCTGAAGGTTGGTTCACATGTTTTGTTTATTTGACCTCTTCTACTTGCATTTTTTGCCTTAAAAATAAGTCACAAAGTAATGGGCTTGTGTATTTCAGACTATATTTAAGTCACAAAGTAATGGGCTTGTGTATTTCATACTATATTTAAGTGATATGCCTGGTTTTCAAACTGTATCTTACAGAAAACAAAACAAAGTGCAAGAAATTAAGTAATTTTTTTCTTATTTTAACAGAGAAAATAATATTGTAGTCTCAAAGTTTGTCTTATTCAGACCTTATAGCAAAATAAAAAAACAAGTAAACAACTACAACAAAACCCTCAAACCAAAGCAAGCAACCAATCATTAATTTTACCTTTGGTATAAATCTGTTTTCTCAATATCATGAACACAAATATTCTCTTTCTATAACCTATGTGAGGGAAAATCAGTTTTGAAGAATTTAAAGTTGCCTCCAAATGCTATTAATTAACTAAAAAATATTTATTTCAGATTTTTTTTCAGCAATAACTAAAATACAGCAAAACCAAAGTGGGAAATGTCTCACTTATATTGTAGTCACAGTATGATTCTGTCAAAATTCACTAGTTACATACATTGAGCATGTATATTCATTTCTGATGCTATTTGCACACTTTGAGTCTATGACAGTTAAATTTTAGTTTGTAATTTTATTAAAATCTGTGTTTTTACATCAAATACATCCTGTTACATATACCTCTCCCTTCCTTCCTTCCTTCCTTGCCTCCACCATCCCCAAAAACCTAAGGAAACAAAATAAACTTGAACCCTGTTAAGATTACCTTCTACAACTTGATTAAATAAGCATTTAATTGTTGATACAACCGACTGGTTGACGATTGACACTCTAAGTCTCTTCTGCTAACAGTTTGTTATCATAAGCATTGTAACCAATTAGTGTCAAACCGTGTTTGCCCAAGATTAATTTTCCAAAATCTGAAGTTCAGAATCAGTTTTTCCTGAAATTAATAAGAAAACTTGAAGTACTTTAATTAAGTATATAGTTTTGAAGCTAAAACCTCTGGCAAGTAAATAATGTTTGAGGACTTTGTTTTTTTTTTTTTTTTTCTGATTTAAGTATGCATTTAGAAATAGCTTAGTCTGTAAGAGCTAAAAATTTGAAAAAGTTATTCAATTTTCTATGGTTATCAACTTTCAAATATTTTAAAAATTTTGAATTTCAAGGATAGAAATATGGCAAGCAGTTCATAAATGGAAAGAAAGATATGAAAGTCAATATAAGTTGTGTCCATCCTCATTATTCTAACTACAGTGAAATAGGTAATTTTTAAATTAGTTTCAGATGAGTAGTTTGACTAATTATTAGACACTACCAATGACTGTTCAGTTCTTAAAGGTACAAATTTTTTTATGTTGCAACAACTATGATTTTTAAGAACATAAGGTTGATTCATTTTTTTGGTTACTTGATTGATTTTTAATTGAAAATGTTAATACATTGAAGCCAACAAGTTCAGTTTCACATAAAAAAAGTAAATTTTGGGTTTGGTAAAACTGCCATTAGAATTTTTTTGAGCTGTTTCATCTGTTCAAAGAGGGTTTAGAACAGCCTAGTTGAATAAATATCAACTTCTTTTCCCGTCATGTACAAAACAGGCATCTGAATCTTGTTTTCTTTTATGCCTGATAAGAAAAAAAAAAACTAATGCATCAGATAAGAAAAGAAATTAATGCATATTACAGGACAACAATGCATTTAACTATTTGTGACTATTTGTCTATTTGGAATCTGGAGTAGAGGGTCTTGTTATATAGTTATTTAAATGGAATGTGTTTGTGTGTGTGTATATGTCATATTTGTTTAATATACATATATGTGTGTGTGTTTGTGTATGGGCTAATAATGCATATGCATGCAAAATAAAATTTAGGACTTGGTTGCAATAAAAAGAAAATAAAATGCATGATTATACACACTCACACACACACACACCCCCCTCCACCTTCCTGCCTTGAAATGCAATTTTGCTTTTGGCCAGATGCACATTTTAATTGTTGTCTAAAGTTCGATCAGTATATAGAGTATTATGCCTATAGCTGATACTTATTTTAATACCAATGACTATTATTTTTACATTATTATTGTTATTGTTGTTATTATGATGAGATTACCAGAATATGTTATTATATGGGACATTATGTAGTTATAGCAATGGAATGTTTTTAGTTTGGACAATTGTTCGTGATTTCACATGAAAAGTTCAGGTCTGGCCTCAGCCACTCCTAGTCAAGAACAGGACTGTGGATTATTTCTGTATGTAACAGGAGAGACATCTTCTTTTCTTCTTTGATGTGAAATACAAGATGGGGAAAAAATGGTTGAGGCTCAAAGTGGTTGCCTGTTTGTGACTGCAGGTGTCTCACACTGAGTACCACTCCAAGCCTTTCTCACTGGTGCACTGGAACTACCTTGAAAGAAAGGCCTGGTGTGTACCTGCACTATTGAATATTTTTAATATTGACACACCTTAGGTTTTTGTCCCTTTCTCCCAGAAAAAAAAAAAAAAAAATTATAAAGAGATATATAGGAGTCAGATAAGCAGTGGATCAAAAGGAGTTTTATGAGATTTAGTCATCATGAGATTTTTCTGTATCTTCAGATACATATTTTCTGCTTACAGTATTGTGATCAAAATATTTTTAAAATTCAGTGAAGTATATTTCAGGTGTATACTACTTGACAGTATCTAGCAGTAGCTACCAGATTAACAGAATGTATAGGCCAACTTCTGAAATATTTCAGCCACAGTATATTTACTCTACATACAGAGACATTATCAAATACTCCAATTAAAATGAAATTACTAAGATAATTATAAAATTATCTGCCTATTGTTTAGGCATCATATCAGCATATGTTGTCCATATAAAATATCTAATCCAAGTACCAATCAAGCACCATTACTATGCTCCAATATATTTTAGAAATATTTTCACATCTTGCATGCTAAACTCAGTTTAATTTCCCCTGCTTAATATGTCTTAAATTGGTACTTAATTATCCAATTCTGTGGTAAAAACCTGAATGGAAAATAAATGAAAATTTAGTCTTCTAGGGTAAAGACAAGCAACAAATTATTTCCACAACTTCTGAGAGTGGTTAATTCCCACATCCCTGTTAACATCATATGGCATTAACATTTCATGGGTTTTACTTTCAGACATAAATATTTTTAATCAGATAATTTGTATCAGCAACAAGCAGAAGTGTAAGTAAGTGAGAAAAATGAAATAAACCTAGAAAATTCATCTCTTAAAATATTGAATGGTTTTAGGCTTTTTTGAGGGGGTGAATTTTAAGACTTCACTCAGTAATGACACTGATCCAGATCTCAGTTGGAAACGTCATTCTTGTGATTACTTGATAGCCATAATCTACTTCAGGAAAGCATATAATTTGAAATAGAAAAGTCATAGATAGAGACCAATTAGTACTATTGTAAATGATGAGAAATTTCAATATCAAATGTCATTCAAGGTCTTGTTACGTCATGCCCTTTTTCTTTCCTTCTTTCCTATCCTCTCAAGCCTGTCCCCATTTCAGTCTCTCAGTATACAAAATATCATTATTTAAAAGATTTCTATACAATTTAAAACACACTAGAGCTTATTCCTGTAAGTAAGTGAAATAACACCAAAGATGAAAACAGCCTTCTAAAGAGACAGCAAAGGCCCACAAGGCTAGCTGTGAATGCAAACACTAAATTGTGGGTGGAAACAGATGCAATACTCAGAAAGCAACAGCTGAGACTAGGGCTACACTTGCTGTGTACCTGTGTGCCCACAGAGGTGGCAAAGAGCTTGTATTCCATGTGGATCCAGCCTGCAGTATTTCAGCTTTCATTCACAGGGTGGTGGATGCCACATGACAGGCAATTTATGAAAGGTCTCAAAGAAGAACAGACAAAACCTCTCAAACAAAAATGTAACAGACAATTTTTTTGTTGTTGTTTCCTTTGGACTTTTGTGACACCTCCTGTGTTCTCCAGAGGGTCCTACTGGGGACAGCGTGGTACCAGGATCCATCAGTGTGGTTCCACTTGCAGGATCAGGGCCCGATTTTATAAATATAAATTGGTAATGTTTATTTACTTACAAACCAGCATATAACTGAATTTACTGCAAGCACTATGCATTTCTTAAATATCAATTAATTTAAACAATAGATTGCAGTTGTATAAAATAAATACATTTAAGATTATATTAAATGCCTGGTTTAATAAGCTACATATTTGTGCTTATTCTATTCTATATAAAAAAGCAGGATTTATTAGGCTGATGAGGATGGATGAGGGATTATCAAGGTATTACCATTTATGTATTGTTTGATTCTGGATCTTATTTTTCTGAAACACATAATTCATGAGGGATTTGGGGACATGTAGAAAAGGTAACAATTTTTAGGTCTGACTTATATATGAAAGACTGATATATTCAAAATATGCATATAAGAAATGAAAAAATATTTTATTATAAATATTTTTTGTCTCTTCTATTATTCTCTTTTTGTAAACACGTAAGGCTAAAACTTTTATCAAAAGTGTAAAAAAATATGCAGTGGGCCAGAGTTAGTAGCACGCTTAAAATGGAAGACAGGCAGAGAGCAAGCATACTTTGCTTGTGCTAAAATCACATGTGTATTGAGGTTCAAAATCTGGCTTTATTTGCATTTTTTTCACATTCTTCTAAATCTGTGACAAATTGTCTTGTGTTTAAATGTATTGGAATTTCAAGATATGCCTTCGATTATATCTCACTTTACAGTATAATTGGAGAACTTAAGCCCAAAATTTTCCTTCAGATCATTTATCTCTAATAACTATAAATTAGATGGGGAGAGGTTTTGAGGAGAATCAAGAACTGCATGAAATTACAAAAACCATAATATTTTGTGGGGAGTTTTATCTCCACCAAATATAGTTCATATCATGAATACTGTTTGTATTGGACTCTTTGACCTGGTATTTCATATAAATCGATCCAGTGATTGCAAATTTAAAATGGAAATCCTACATCACTAGTATTAACACTCTGAGCATTCTTAGTCCCATTACTCTCCTCCACTTTCAAAAGGAGGTCTTGCAGTATGTGACCTGACTGATTGTCAGGTCATATAATCAGGAAAATGCTGAGTCTTCATTAATATTTCCTCCAAATATGATTTTGTGAAGAGTGCCATCTAACACCAATATTTCAAAATTCTTTTCTTTTTACCTCTCAAAAGCATTTATGACTGCTGCTTGTCCCAGAAAATGTTCCTCTTCATGTGTCCAAAACCAATATTTCTCAGATCATTTGATCTTATAGACAGTTCTAATCACATAAACCTATTAATTTTCATGGCATACAAGGTTAGTTTGATCATAGAAGATCAATTATTCTTTATAAAATATCCAGTTTCCACATTAAGTGGTCATAGTAGTGAAAACCCTTAGGCCTTCTCTCCAAGAATTCTTGGACTATCCAAAGAGCACATTGACAAGGTGGTGTACATAAGCTACTCTCACACTGTTTTTTATTTTAGGGGTCAGCTAGGTGTTTTCTCACCCTGCTTATTTCTTCCTCCAAAACATGCCTGTTTTTCACCTCCAGATACTACCTTTTATATTCATTAAGTTATTTCTCTTCAAGTTCAAATGTTTTTGTGTAGTTTAGGAAGTTTCTTGGTTTGGTTGTGGGGTTTTTTTGTTTTCCCTTTACTATAGTGGTCAAGTTTGTTTATTTCAATCAGGAGATTGGAGTGTATCCAAAAGTAAGTCCAAAGATACTCATTTAAAGTTGAAAATAATTTTTTGCCTATAGGTCACACTCACACCAGGAAGTAAGAAATTATTCAGTATAATGATCTAGACTAGGCAGAAACAGTTGATGTTTCAATACCCTTCATTTGGTAATACAAAATAATTTCTACAAACACCTACTGATAATATAAATAAAATGTACCATCACAGTACTTAGAATGTAGTGGAGGGTGTTTTAAACACTTAACTAATAATTTCAATATCTGGATAATGTTAACAGACACTTTAACATATTCTACCATGAATATGATAGAATAACAGCTAACACCTATATTTATTTTCCAGCAGCAAATGATGAAGCATTGCAGAAGCAGATGTTACACCATGTAGGCTGGCTGCAAGAAAGTATTGCATTTTCATGTGTGTTTTTGTGTTTCTAGTGATGTAGCAATACTTTTAAATTTATAGCCTCCATTTCAAATTAACAGCATCCGCTAGCAACACTGAAAGCCATTTGTTACTTTTGCTTCTATCTTGGAACCTATTCACTGATGTTTGGTTAATATGCCCTGTGTCCATTGGACATTCATAAAATCACAAGATGTCAAAAAGGAATGTTTATAAACTAATTTGCATTACTTATGATTTGTGCCTGTGCAAGAGGGAACACATCCATATTTAGTCTCAGGGGGGGTAGAAGGGGAGAAACTGGGGGTAGGCGTTATTATTGGCTCAATTCCACACATACCAAATGTGAATACTTATGTTCTTCCCACAAAACATTAATTTCTTCACATACTGTAGACTTTATTCTTTTACCAGGTTCCAGATAGCAGACAGCTCTTGTTTTTCACTTATGTTTTCCTTTTAACAACAGTCATTAATTTACTGATATGCTGTCTATCAGAACCACATCATCTTGATTAGAGCTGTTATCCTAATCAAAAGGCTGATAATTAAGACTATCCATCTGTAGAGTTCCAAGTGCTAAGATGAGCTGAAGATCCTAATTAAGATTATTTAGGTGTTACTTAAATGCCATCATTTGATTCAGCTAATCATACCAGCAGGTACATTAGATTTGCATTAATGTTCTGCTGAAGCCAGCAGCTCTTTAAACAGATCAAAAATGTAGATTACAGGCACCATTTTCAAACATCTTTATATCAATATAACACTAAGACAATGCATTAAAGTAAATAGAATATTGGAAGAAAGAGGCAATTTCAGTGTTTCTCAGTCTGCTTTATGATAATCAGTAGAGTATTTAAAATAAGTAATTTATTTACTGAGTTTGTCTTTCATAGCAGCTCCAAGCTTAAGTTTTTACTCATGCTTTGAATATATACCATATGGATGACTTTCAATTTAATGTGTATTTTTCCAGCCTAAATGAAATGGTAGAGTGTGTGGGGGTTCATTAGTTTCTGCTAATAAATTATTAGATAGGTAGTTTGCAAATAAGTTACTGAAGTCATAATACTTACCTAATAAGGAATTCATATAAAGCTGAAATTCTCAGAGTCATGATTCTATATTTAAAAGGAAGCTGTGTTAAAATGCTATTTTTTTTCCTCCTTCATCCTAAAGGTAAATCTATTTTCATCAGAATTTGGGTACATTATGATTTTATAATCAAAACAAATAAGTTTCTATTTCAAATTTAACCAGTAGATAAATCAGTTTCTAGGAAAGATCAATCAGTTCTACTGTTAGCAATGTGAAGCCAGTATTATCCAAGATCTTAATGCAGGCATGTTCTTTTTCTGCCTGAAGATATGAGAGACATAGACACTAGATTAAAGCCTGTAAATATGTTTTAGGAGAGATCTTATCTCAAAAAAGCAAGGTACTGGTTCACACATATAATAGGTTGGACATAAAAGAGGCCATAAGTGTGCTTCAGAGAGAGGTCAACCCCTTAAAAGAAGGTTACCATAACAGCTTTAAATATATATATAAATAAATAAATCTATTCAAATACATGTTTTATCTAAGACTGTTCACCCATAGCAGGGTAAAAGAAGAGGACATCTTTCTTCTCTCTTTCCCTTTAACTACCTAATGAGGATGGAGTCAGGCTCTGCTGAAGGCACATTCTGCTTGGGGGAAAGGCAATGGACACAAAGAAACTCTAATCAGACACCTTGACATTCATTCTGAGTACTACCAAACATCCCACCCTTGGCTGTATGTAGAATTTGGCTGAACAAGACCCTCATTTGAGCTGGAGTCTCTTTGAGCAGAAATTCATTAATGCAGTCCATCAGACAACTCTGTTAAGAACTAGAGGATCGTTTAATCTCTGGAGGTGAATTATTTAGTATAGAAAGTGTCTAGGCTTAGAGGTCTTCTAAATGCCTGAAGTGAAAAGAATCATACCCTTTTAGTCTCATTCTTTTTTTTAGAGTCATATTACTCTCACAGGATTTGTTCTGGAGGAAAAAACCTTCCTGTACACATGAAGTACTCTCCAGTCCAACCAAATACTTAAGCATGAAGATGACACAGTCACATTGCTAAATTTCCTTTAAAGGAGCATTTTCCTGAAGATAAATTTGACTTCACTACCTAGTTCCAAAGAGCGCTTGAGATTCCAGAGCTGTTTAAGAATAATATTAGTAGTGTTAAATACTGGTCCAATTCACAGAATACAGACATAGTTCTTGAGCATAAAAACCTATCCCAAAACCATAGCTTCTGGAATATATGTTTATCATTAATCTGTAAAAGTGAACATTCAGTTTATGAGTTTAATATTTTTAAGGTTCCATCAGGAAAGCTAGACTCAACAATCACACCATGTAGAGAGGAAGTAAGAAGAATATGAGTGTGATGTCTAATGAGAGAGGGTTAAGTTAATTTGGAACTCTTAAATTTATATTTTGTTACTTTGAAATAGTAATTTTGCCTGTAACTCTGAAGCTCTACCTTATATTTTTCACTATTTTTGATGGTTTTTGCAAAGAACTTTACTTACAAGCTTCTGATGTTATCCTTAATTTTATGTTAACAGATTCTATTATATAAAATATGCCCTGCACTGATTGGAGATGGATTGAAATTTTCAAAGAAATTATAGCAATTACACTAAAAGAACAAAGATATTACAGTGTATTTTAGTGGTTACATTTAAGATGTGAATCATCTTTAAAAAAATCCCTTTTCTTATATTCTGTTTTATTTGCATATAAACAGACATATTCACACTGAATTTGCATAGAAATAGATGCATTCAAAACATCTTTACAGCAATCATGGAATCACAGGAGTTACAGATGTAACAGTGTTATTAGTTCTGATTATTTAAACTGGGCATCTATTTTTTTGAGTGTTTTTTGGGACAGTTACTGATTTTACACACCATTTTGCACCTGCAGATTCTGACAGTGGATTTAAATATTTAATTTAGATTCTGCACACAAAGCAGGCAGTAATGCCCAAGTTTTCCAGACTGCACTCAGGTTAGATGAGAATTTCTAGAGCATTCAACATAAACGATCTATGTATTTAACTTTAGAGTCTCTGAATATTGGGAACAATTGGCAATCAACACTGATTGAAAGTATTAAATCTTGTTTAACCAGTTTTAAATCTTGCCTTATGCTCAAGAGGAATTCCATCTCAGAAGCTTAAAGCTTTCGCTTTAAATATTCCAGCAGTAGTATCAGAAACACACTGCAGTTTGTTAAAAAGTTGCCCAACCTGAGAGCTAAGACAATAATGCCTTGCCTACCAATGTCTCACACCATACAACTATTTCCTAAATTTTTAATGTTTAGAGGTTTTAATAATGTATTTATTTTAAAATTATCTCACTTTAGAAATATTTTCTCGCTTTAAATAAGATCTCTGTAAAAGAATGGATAACATGAGGGTGATCATCAGTTAAGAATTATAGGTATTGAATCACCAGGTCTATAATATTACATATTGTCTTTCTAGTATTATTTTCATGAGCTGATAGCAGATAGATTTATTATTTTTCTTCATACCTGGACTGAAACCAGCATACCCATTACTAGCACTCTGAACATTTTATTCAGTCCTCTTTTCAACTAAAAATGCAATAAATTCTGGGATGAGCAAGGCCAGTATGAAGGAAAATATATTTTTATTCCATAACATATTTGCTATTTAACAAGCTTTATAAATTGATGGAGGAATTCCTCTCTAAACAAAGTAATAATTTTGCTCAGGGTCAAGAAGGAGCAATCTTTCTAATTTTTCCTTTTTGTTTACCATAAATTCTCACTTTTCTAAAGGGACAGTGCTCTCCTATAGAAATGATGAGCTGTAAAGTGTTTTATTTTGTGCTCTGAGGAAACAGAATTCACTCAAACTCTTTAACCTAACAGAGCTTCCTTTAAATAGTGAGACCTAACCAGATACTTCTATTGACTGGTGCTAAAGAATTTTCTAAAAATATAATGTCTATTGACTGTACCTGGGTACTTCCTAACAAATGTCTAAAACACTTTTAATATAATCTTTTAAGATTGTGGTTTTAAGCAATATTTCCTGTTCTGATATTTTATTCATGCTATCAATGCTAAGTTGATTAGCTGTCACTATAATTTCTTTTTGGAACATATTTCTTTGATTACCATTTCATCTTTCTGCAGTTTTTATCAGTCTGAAGCCTGGTTTACAGTCTGAACAGGTTTATACCTGTTATTGTTTTTACTACACTGGTGTGACAGTGGATATTAGATAAACTGTATGCAAAAGTACTTATTCAATGGAAAACTGCAGCAGGTGAAACTTCACAAATTTCAGAAATCCATATATGTAAGACTTAAGTATACAAGCCTGGCTAAAGCAGTCTATTTCCCTTGTAAATTCTATTATCCACAATCATTAAAATAAGGATGTTACAAGGTACATTCCTATGTATTTGCTTTGGTATCTGTTTCTGGACTTGTTATCTGTGAATTTCTCTAAACCACTTTAAAACCTGATGATTTCATTTTCACCCACAAATTGCTGTAGCAATTAATTCTAGAAGTGTATTGCCTCATGTTTTAAGTACTTTTAAAATGTTTATCTTGTACTTGCTTAAGCAATAGCCCCCAATGCTTATTAGCATGGGACTTGGCAAATAACTTTTCTGTATCAACTTATCCACTAACTTCATGGTCTTTTGAAATTTTACTAATTAGTGTTCTCCTTTTCAAATTAGTGTCCTAGCTCTTTCAAATTTTCCCTAAAATGTGGGGAAATTATATGTCCCTTATGTGTCCTAGCAAGGACATTAAAGACTTTCTTACACCACAAAAATGTAAGATACTAGATGCTGGAATATCTTTTGGAATCTCAGAGCCAGTCACCACTTGTAATGACTTGCAAATTCTGGAGTCAGCACACTTCAAATTTCATGAACCTTGCTCTATGCCAGTGATATTTCTGAATGTTATAAGTAAATATATTGAAAAACTTTTTTAACTGAAAAAAAGAATATTCTTATAATCCTATTTGTTAATAAGTATTTTTTCAATTAGGTTATAATCAGAGCTAAACTTTGTTATGCACTATACAACATAACTTGCTACTTCTAGCCACAATCCAGATACATTTTTTAAATAATATCTAAAGCATGTCAAATATTTACTGACAGTTCATCATATTCTATGCAAGTTCATTCAAACACAGAGGGAAAAGTGCCATAAATACAGGAATATAGTTAGTTTTCATTTTATATTTTTTAGTTAGTAATTTATAAATGCAGGTTTACTAGCATAAGACAAATATATTAAAGACACATGAGATGTCAGTTTTCTTATTATTCAGATTTTTTTTGTGCAAATATTCATGGTGTATTTTATTTATAGAATGTGGAAAATCTGTTGCAATCTCCACCAAGAAGATACTGCCAGTCTTCGATTACAACTCTCAAAAAGATCATTCCACCTAGGAAAAAAACAACCAAACTAACTAAAAAACCAACCAATGCCAAAACAGAAAAACCTTATAAAGTTTGAAGTAGTCTTGGTTTAGAGTAATGTGAGCATTGCTCTAAACATATGAACTGAACAATGACATAGTACCCTGATATTTTACAGTATTTTTTATTTGTTTTTCCCCTCATCACTTTGTTCTTCATCAGATTGAAGCAAAGATGAATCTTAATAATGCACTTCCTCAAACAATTTATCCTATCATTTTTCAAAGTAATACTTTTGTCCCTGTGTTTGTTACTGAGCTATCATTTAGCAGAATCTGTTTTACTGACACTTTTAGAATTTCAGGCTTCATAGGCTTCTCCAACATGGTACTACAATTACAAAACCCATTAGAGGGAATATAATTGCTGTTAGTGCACAATGTTTGTAATATATATTAGGCATCAGATTACCAAAAGGCATACATATTTAATGAACTAACTCTGAATACAAGGTTACTAATGATTAATAGCCTGAAAGGACACAAAAAGCAACATGCATTTTCCCCAAGCCATTACAGGCTGCTAAACACATCTCAGAAACTGTGGATGAGGAAGTAATCTGATGGGGCAGTGAAAGTCAAAGGAGAGAAACAAAGTGTTCCATGAAATTATGTCTCAACAAACATATTCTGTGCAGTATAATTTCAACACTAGATTACCATTAAACTTTATGAATCACAATGTAATGCTTTTAGTTAAACTAATGATAATCGTCTGCATGATCTTAAAGACACTATTTTTCACAGGCTTCCTGCAGTGTTTCAAATGCAGAGCAGAAAAAACAGTTTGGGTGCTCAGCGTGGAATACCCAAATGATATAGGGTCTGACTGCAATCTGCTTATATTTTGAATGAGAACAGTCTTATATTCCTTCTAAAACCTATGTGTTAGAAAATGATTAAACTTGATGACCACTGTGGGGGATAGTTAAATCATGTATGGTCTGTTACTTTTCTTACCAAAACCTGAACATACTTCAATAAGCCTGGGCAGTTGGTAACCAGTGCTAGTCCCACATTTGAAATCCTTGGATGCCAGTATTTTTTGATTCTTTCTGTTCTTAACTGCAACAATTGCAGGAGGTGGAGGGGAAAATAAAAATCAAAAATAGCAGTGAGAACGAAATAGTTTATGTTTCCCGGAAATTTTTATTGAAAGCAAGGACTATGTTGAACTAAACCAAATGCCAGGATGGATAGAATATTCAGTAACAGCAGGGTAGGAAGACACAGTTGGACTGTGTTTCATTTAAGTCCCCATGCCACTGGACACTATGGGTTTCTGATGGCGCCAGTTTACTGTTACTTACCCATTTGTGATGTTATTGAGCATTCCATTCAGAATGGAATGGCTGGGAAAGTGTATTAAATATGAATTACTAGAGTAACATCTTAAATATAGTGATATTTAATGTTTTTTTCAGTAAGTGTACAGTTCCTGACTTGTAATCACCCTGACAGGAGAAATCTATCATTTGCATACACCAGGTTATTTCACAAAACAAGCAGACAGACGTAAAAAACGATCTTGATAGTTCTGGAAAATCCATTATGTAAAACCACTCATAGAATATGCTAGCAAAAAGGGTCATTAAAGGAGTGGTATAAACAGTTTTGGAAAGCTAATCTCTCATCTAAGAAGAAACAGGTCTAATATACTTGATACAGAGCAAATATAAACAAAGAAGTCTGGCCTTCAGTCTTACATGCTATAGGATAACCAAACTGAGGTGCAACAAAGATTACAATGCAATTAATTACTGTGACTTGAGAAAACAGCAACTCTGACTGGTTGCCAGAGTTATATATTTGTTCTCCATGAACAGGAAGGAGTTCTGTCAGGTGATCTGTTAATCAAAGCGACAGACCCTGCTTCCCTTCTCACTGACATTAATGTTGATGCATTCCTTTTCTGATATTTCATGTGTTTCTGCATGCCACAGATAAGAGTTTGCCCACAAATTCAGAGCTTTTTCTTGCATATCATCTGGGTGATAAGCATTTAGGCTTTCTTTGCAGAGGGAAAGCTGATTCTTGTTGATAGTATGTAAGATAAATGAGGCAAAAAAGTAAGCATTAGTGAAAGGTTCTTTGTTTTTAGGCAGACATTCCATCGACCATGTAGCCGAATATAAATAAATAGCAAAAAAGAAAATCCTTTCATTTACCATCATGCCAATTTTAATGACAAAAAGATATTTAACATTTGCCTTTATATGCTATGGCCATCAGTGGATGAATCATCGCCTTTCCAAGGCTTCTGTATCATTGCAAAATACAGCAATTACTAACTTCTGAGGTTTTTGAATTTTATCTTTCCTTACTTGTAGGAACACATGTATAACATACATAAACGAGTAGGATTCAGGGATAAGGTGCAATGTTAAAAATTGAACTATTACGTTTATAATAACATGGAGCACTGAATTTATGGGAGAAAATAATAACAGAATATTAAGCATTATAGTGTTTTAGGTAAAACCATTAAAATAATAGATGCATTACTTTTACATAAAACAACACATTGTCCAGCCAGCAACGAAGCCCCATGAAGCCATTTGCTCATTCCCCCACCAGCAGGGTCAGGAAGAGAGCTGGAAGAGTGAAGCTAGAAAACTCAGGCTGATATAAAAATAGTCTAATAGCAAAAGCAAAAGCCATACACACAAGCAAGGAAAACAAGGATTTAATTCACTGTTTTCCATTTGCTGGAAGATGTTCAGCCATCTCCAGGAGGGCAGAGCCTTATCACACATAATAGTTACTTGGGAATATTCATCACCCCAAACATCCCCTCCTCCTTCTTCTTTCCTCCCCCACGTTATACACTGAGCACGATGTCACATGGTCTGGAATATTCCTTTAGTCAGTTGGGGTCACCGATCCCAGCTGTGTCTCCTCCCAGCCTCCAATGTTCCTTCAGCCTCCTTGATAGTGTGGCAGTATAAAAAGGAGAAAAAGCCTTGGTTCTGTGTAAGCCCTTCTCAAAAATAACAAAAAAAATCTCTATATCATGAACCCTGTGTTCAGCACAAGTCCAAAACACAACCCCATATTAACAACTGTGAAGAAAATTAAAAGGTAGAAATCAGTTTTGATATTTCAATTTGTTGCTTATGTAAGCATTAATTCAATCAAAATAAGTAAATAATTTTTTAAAAAATATGTCATTAGAGCCCATGTTTTGGACTTAAAAAGCTAAATTGAGCTCAACATCATATGAGGTTTTCAGACCTGCAATCTACCAGCTAAATTATTCAGACACTTAAAAGAAGAGCTAGAGCAAAAGGAGTTTTTTCCTATAGTTTGATTTTCCAGTTTTCTATTCTAAAGTTTATATTAACTGGATTTTTAATCTATCTCATTTGACATACAGTCATCATTAGGTAATTTCTAATCTATACAAGCTGTCTTAGCTATCTTCTTCATGAAATCTCCTCTTGCCCATATAAAATATTTCTACTTTTGCAATGATCACTTATGGATGATTAAATTTAGTGCTTCAGTATCACATGTTGGCTAGGACGTTTCTATTGCCAGGTAATATTCAGTATAATACTGAATGGCAAGTGAAATATGTAAGTTGATGCCTGCCTCAGAAGGCACCTACAGGCATTTGGGATTCAGGACATTTCTTTTGGGGATAGTCCCTGTGGGCAGAAATAGTGAAAAGACTTCTTCCTTGGTCAGAGCTGAATCTGTCATTATAGACCCGGAAGTGGGGCATGAAGTCTGGAGGTATGAGTGAAGCGACCCCTTTACTTTTTAGGGAGAATTCTGAATATCAGATATTAAAATATATTCAGGATAATATTATAAAGCTGTGCAGACAGAATCCTAAGCTGAACTGGTGGGTGAGTAATTAAAGAAGAAAGAAACAAGTATGGAGTACCCAGTGCAGTCATATAAGGAATTAGTCTTTAGGCAAAACATGTTCTCAACATTGGTTTGTGTTTCCGGCATCTCAGATTGCTATCCTTGATCAGTATCTTCAAAACTTGAAATGAATGAACTCACTCATTAATAATTTTCTACTAATACATACCTGTAGAATTTATATTGTCCAATAAATTAAAAATGGATTTTGCATCTTTCGCATATGTACAGGCTGCATTTCATTGTTTACATACATTGAATGAAATAAGCTATGCCGTTTATGCATTGATGACAAATGCCCCTAAGACTATATCCTCTGCAAAATTCTTTTTGGAAAATATTTATATACTAAAACTAAAAAAAATACAAGGTTTTAGC
>VYXF01008029.1:653851-726005 GCA_013397295.1 Polioptila caerulea
AAGAAAAGATGGGAAAAAGATTCGATAAAAAAAAGGCAATATGTGTTTTTGAAGTGTTTTGGCTCCCAAATAGCATATTCAATCAAAAGCATCTGACAACCTCCACATTGGAATCTTCTGCTTGTCAGTGAGAATGCTGTGAAAAAGAGAACAGTTAATATAATCAATTCAGACTTTCAGAAAGTCCCTCCTGATGTTCAGTTAGGGAAGCCTGGTGCTGTCATTTTGTTCCAGGAGCAAAGCCTAGCAAAGATCACAAACTGTCTAAATAAAAGCTTAGAAATGGAAGACATGGAGACTTGGAATCTACAAATATCTTTAGTCTGTTGGTTGGCTGTTGTGGGTTTTTTTTTTCCTTTTTCTGAATAAGAAAGGTAATGAATTTCATAGAATTATAAAATAGCTTGGGTTGGAAGAGACCATAAAGATCATCTAGTTCCAAGCAACATGGGCAAGGGCAGGGACACTTTTCACTAGACCAGATTCTTCAGAACTCCATCCAACCTTGCCCTGAAAGTGGTTGTAAGGTCATATCCAGAGGGATATGAGGCATGAAGCATTCACAAACTTCTCTAGGCAATGTTTCAGTACCTCACCACCCTCACAGTAAAGAATTTTCCTAGTATCTAATCTAAACCTAGCCTCTTTAAGTTTGAAGCCATTTCCCCTTGTCCTGTCACTACATTGCTTGTAAACAGTCTCTCTCCATCTTTCTGGCAGCGTCCCTGAAGGTACTGGAAAACTGCAATTAGGTCGCATCAAAGCCTTCTCTTTTCCAGTTTGAACAAACCCAATTCTCCCAGCCTTTTCTCACAGGAGAGATGTCCCATTTCTTTAATCATCTTGGGGAGCCTCCTCTGGGCTCACTGCAATAGGTCAATGTCTTTCTTGTGCTGGGGATGCAGAACTGTACACAGTGCTCAAGGTAGGATCTCACAAGAACAGAACACAGGGGCAGAATTCCCTCCCTCAACCTCCTGTCCAAGCCTTGTTATGATGCTGCCCAGGAAACAATTGTCTTTCTGGGCTCCCAGCACATATTGCCCGGTCATGTTCAGCCTCTCATCCACCAGTACTCTAAAGTCTGTCTCGGCAGGGCTGCTCTCAATATGTTTATATTCCAGCCTGTATTGATACTGAGGGTTGTCCCAAGCCAAGTGTGGTGCCTTGCACTTGGTCTTGTTAAGCTTCACGAGATTCCCACGTGCCCACTTCTTTAGCTTGTCCAGGTCCTCTGGATGGCATTCTGTCCTTCAGGTGTGTCAACTACACCACTCTGCTTGGTGTCATCTGCAAATTTGTTGAATCCTTTCTTCTTGTGTCATTAGTGAAGATATTAAATAACATTAATCTCAGTACAGAACCCTGAGTGACACTACTTTTCATTGATGGGCATCAGGATTCTGAGCTGCAACCACTGCCCTCTGGATATGACCTNCTTCACGAGATTCCCACGTGCCCACTTCTTTAGCTTGTCCAGGTCCTCTGGATGGCATTCTGTCCTTCAGGTGTGTCAACTACACCACTCTGCTGGGTGTCATCTGCAAATTTGCTGAGGGTACACTGAATCCTTTCTTCTTGTGTCATTAGTGAAGATATTAAATAACGTTAATCTCAGTACAGAACCCTGAGTGACACTACTTTTCATTGATGGGCATCAGGATTCTGAGCTGCAACCACTGCCCTCTGGATATGACCTCCAACCACTTTCTAATCCATCTAACAGTCCACCCATCAAATCTGTCTCTTTTCAATTTATAGAGAAGAATATTGTGAGCAAAAGTGTCAAAGACTTTACAGAAGTCCCGATAAATGACATCTGTAGCTTTCTCTTGTCCACTGAAGTAATCATTCCCCTTTTCATAGGAAACGGAGGTTGAATTGCAAATGAAAGAAATAATACAATGATTAATATATAGACTCAGATGATAATTTACCTGTTTCATACTTGTGTCTATAGTCCATTACTAGCTTATAATGTAATGTACAAAGTGAGTATTACAATGTTTGGAAATATTGTAATATGGGGTTACAAATATTTTACAGATAACATGATTTTTTATTTACATCACTCAAAATCAGACAAGGATTAGTAAGACATTAAGATGATGTAGACAAAGTAAGAGAATAACACAACAGAATATTTTTAATACTGACAATGTGAGTCAAGCACACACACTTTGTCCTGCACTTTGTCCTGTTTAAGATCTGGAACTGATATAATGAGTTTGTCAAAATACATTAGCACAATTGAAGATTGATATAGGAAAAAAAGGGGAAGGTATCAGTATGATTAATTTCTATAAAGTTGTAATGATTTCTCAGTTGAAATATTAAAGTCAGTCAGTTCAAACATATTAGAATTTTGATTTTATCTGCATATCTTTTTTTAAAGAAAATTATTAGGGCAAGAGAAAAAATAGTATGAAAACAATGATCTTATTATGCAAGAATGCACAACACTGAAGAGTACCTTAAAGAGGTATATTGAATAATGGATGGCATAAGTTACTGTATGGCAATCCAAAACTTCTCTCTCCATATTTAAGTATAATGTAAGATTACAGAGACATAAATTGAACTGTGAAGTAAAAAAATTAAACATTCCACCAAAAATTATATTCTTTCAATTAACTTGTGTTAATTATTCCTACAAGTTACTGGAGGCTATGAAATTAAAAAGAAGTAAAATTAATATTCATATGATTAATACAAACATCTATAGCTGCATTAGACAGGCTTACATATTCATACATGTATGCCTTCATGCTCCAGGGAATAAACCAATGCAAAGCATATGGAGCAGAAGAAGTTTTAGATGTTTTCTATCTGGTGATTGCATTCACACCATTCTAACCAACATATGGTCATGGTCGCAGTGAAGGCAGGAAATATAAATATATAATAATATATAAATATTATATATATAATATAATAATATATTATATAAAAAATAAATTATTTCATTTAACAGATGTTTTGCAAAACATTGGATGTCCACAGCAGACCTATTAAGGCCTTTGGAAAAAAAAAAAAATAAAAAAATTTGTGTGTGTATGTGTGAGAAATTAATGGTAATGGATTGATTGTCTTTACTAACTGAGCAGAAGTACATCTACTTACATGTCCTTAGCATAGACAAGCTGAGCTGTTCACATAAATCTCCTTTTACAAGTGCACTAGTGGCATTATACATACTTTCCTAGGACATTTCAAACAGGCTCAATGAAGCTGTTGAGATCCTTATGTCCAGGTCTTGAGGAGATCGACAGGTGCAGTTGCTAAGCTTCTGTCCATCATACTTGAAAAGTCATGGTAGTCAAGTGAAATCCCCAATTACTGGAGAAAAAGGAAACAGCACATCCATTTTTAAAAAGGGTAAAAACAAAGATCTTGGGCACTACTGACTAGTTAGTCTTACATTAGTGCTCAGTAAGATTATGGGACACCCCACATACCCCAACCAGGCATATGCTGTGGATGATGCAGAGGTGATTTGAGACAGCAAATATATCTTCACCAAGGGCAAATTCCTGACTGATTGGGCAGCCCTCCACGATGGACTGACTGCATCGGCGGATAAGGGAAGAGCAACTGGTGCCATGTATTTCAAATTCTGCAAGGCTTTTGACATATCTTTTTTTTTTTTTTTTTCTAATTTAAAAAAATACAGCTATAACAGATGGACTATTTGATGTATACGAAGTTGTTTGGATGGGTGAGTCCAAAGAATGGCAGCCCACAGACCAATGTCTGTTGCGATGTGTTCTCCTCTGGATGTTAAACTTTCCTTTTGTATTGGTTTGTTCCTGTTATAACCCCCTGTATTGTTGGTTTCATCCAAGTTATACCCTCCTCTTTCCTCTTGTTCTCTGTTCCTCCTACCCCTGTTGTCAATCCACCTTTTCACCAGCCCCTTGCTCCAGCCCCTTCCCTGCCCGTCATTGTTACCCTGCCCCTTTTTTCCAGCATGGTCCAATCCCTGATGAGTCCTACCCTTTGGAAATCCCCTAATTCTCGATGTCCCATTGGCCCATGTGACCTATTCCCCACCCATAAGTCCCTCATTGGTTGAAGACATTGTAAACTCCTCCTGTTGCTAATTCAGAGAGATCCTAACAGGTTGAAGGAGATTATTTTCTGCTCTACTCCACTCTTAAAGATATCACCTGGAATAGAACATCCAGCTCTGGGATCCCCAGCACAAGAAAAACATGGATCTATTGAATGAGTCCAAAGGACAACACAAGAATTATCAGAGGACTGGAACACTTTTACTGTGAAATAATGTTGAGAGAGTTGGAGTTGTCCATTTTGTAGAAGAATGTGCTCTGGGGAGACCATATTGTGGCCTTTCAATACTTGAAGGGGGCTTATGAGAAGGAGAGATGTTTCTCCAGTGCCTTTATTATAAAATAAAGACTAGTGGTTTTAAACTGAAAACTGAATATTTAGATTAGATCTAGTGAGGCACTGGAACAGGTTACTTATAGAACCTGTGGATGCCCCTTCACCGGAAGTCTTAAAGGCTGGATGGGGCTTTGAGCAACCTGGTCTTGTGAAGATGTCCCTGCCCATGGTAGGGAGGTTGAACTTGGTAAGATTTAAAGACTGTTTAAACCCAAAACATTGTTTGATTCTATATGATCAATCAAATAAAAAGAATCGTAGCAGAATAGCATGGTGCTTGTTTGATGTTATATTGTGATAAGGAAACAAGAAATACTTAAGTAGCCAAACACCTAGATACTACATTGTAAAACATGAGAGCTCTGTTAAAGTCTTTTTATTACCTGTGTTCATTTTTCTGAGAGAAGATTTTAAAGAATTTTGCATAAACAAAATAAGCTATTTGATTTCTTATTCTTCCCAGTACTTGTGTGATCCTATTCTAGTATTTTTTTTTCTGTTCTGGGGTAAAATTATTTCCACTCTCTCTGTACTTGTATAATGCATGAACTGTCATTTCCTTGTGTTACCACATAGAATAGATTTTACCATTTTCAGACAGGGAACAAGTTTTCAGAAAGATTTGTTGTGTGAATTTTTATTTTGCTGTTTCAGAAATCACTTCTTTGTCATTTTCTTGGCAAGTTAATTGAAAGTTGAAAACATGATAAGTACTAAAAAACATTCTTTTGTTCTACCACAGAAGAAAGGATTATATTTTGTATATGACACTTTTAAATTATATTTTTTCTTATATTTTTTTAATATGGTTATTTATTGAAATTCAGGTAATATTTTAAGACATAGTGCATAATTCAGTACATATATTTTTACATTTGCTTTAATCACCATATGTCAACTCCTAAGTTTGAGAGCAAAAATAATCATTGTGCATGAATTCAGCTGTGAAGAGTAATATTTTTTTACCTAAGCTGCTGTTTATATGCTCTTGGTATTTATTTTCCTTGATATTCAACAGTACCTTGAATAAGATTAACATATTTAATTGTTAGAAAATTTTGCAAAAAAATTAAAAAGACTAGACAACTTTTGCAATAAATGGTGCATATAATTTTATCTTTTCACTTGATTTTTATAGTGGTTTCTACTTTAGGGTTTAAGTTTGTCAGATGTAGTTGGACCAGTGCTCAACAAAGGAACATATTCACTATAATGTCAAAGTGCTTAATTTCCATGACTGGTAACATTATTCTTTTCTATCATTAACAGATTTTTAGTTTAAAAATAGCTTCTTACAAATCAAGCCTTGCTGAGTAACAAAATAGGAGGAGCAGCTGGACTGAGGAAGGAAGACTTATAGAAGCAGCTCTTTTTGAATAAAAATATAACGAGAAATTATCTCCTTAATATATACTCAGAACTCTTTTTTTTAATGCAGTCATGTAATTCTGATAGTTCTTTATTTTCTTTTCCCAGATATTTCTTTAACAGACAGTTCTTACAGAAGCACACACATGTTTTTATCCAGGAACTCCTCTTTTGAGCAGTATGTGTTTATGAGTGAGAAGCAGGTGCTCTCCTTTTTGCTCATCACCATTTGGACTGCTTTCAGCTGGTAAAGCCCTTAAAAATGTGAAGAACACCTGCCATCTTTATATCAGAACTGGTATAACTAGTCATATTTTTAGTTTTATTGCCAAGAATATCTTGTTTCTTGAAAGCTTCTATTGGACTCTCCTGCTACTGATGTCAATCTGGATCAGTCCAGCTGTACAGTCAGCATTTCTTGGCACTATGTTGTAAGAAGCTGGCTATACACGCTCTTTGTCTTTGAAACACTTAAACTACAACTTAGGAAACAACTCATTTTGCTTTTCTTCCCTTTACCAGAGTTCATCCCTATTTTACTGTCATTCTTACCAGTTGGGTCTCATTTTTTTCTTATTGCTTACAATGCAAAGAACAGTTCTAGGAATAAAGTATAATCTGTGTTTATATTGCTGAAGGGTTTATCCTAAGATATGGATTTAATTCCTCGTTCTGGTATTTTTAGGTGGTATTCAGTTATGTACTGTAACCATCTATAAACATACTGGAAGCATCTAAATGTTGACTTCTGTGTGTAAGTGGAGTTCCTGTGTTCTTGTTATGGTTCATGTAGACTGAGGCTCAATTTCATTGTATGTATTTATTTGTATATGCATCTGGATTCACCTGAGGAGTCTCAGTTTACCTAAGCTCATGGTTCTCAGAGATATAACTCAGAACCATGAGATTTGTACCACAGTAGAATTTGGGAATGGGGAGGAGACCACACTCTGAATTAAACGTTTATCTGTCTATTGCTAGAAGCTTAAGCTTCCATTAGGATCTGGTGAAATAAAAAGTTTGATTCAGTTGTTTCACAGTAGTGCATATTGCCATCTGAAAGGCTCTAGAATATCTTCTCTCACATCCTGATTCCAGTATAAGTCTGGTCTCCTGAAATATCTTCCAGTCCCACATGGATATCTCTGATAAAATCAAGTATCTTAAACAACATGAGGAGTGCTGGCATGATCAGCTCAGTGGGACCTTTATAGCCTATGATCTACAAATAAATGGTTTCATTTTAAAATAATATCTGTAATTAAATATTTTACTTTTATTTAAAAAAATATCAGTAATCCTTTACTTACTCACTGGAATGTTAGAATGAGATTGAAGGTAGACTAATTAATACAAAATCTTGCTGTCTTGCAAAATCAAGTAGTTCAATGCTGGATCGTATATTATAGAACTATAGAATGAATTTCCCCAAGTAAATCATGTAATGGGAATTCATTATTATAATAACTATAATTTAGAAGTAAATGCAACTGATACAAAAGTTTATTAAATACTTGAAAAAGCAAAAATCAGCTATTTTTCTTCATCTGTATATCAATCAAACTTAGGCAAAGCAGGGGTATTATTCTTTGGAAATTATAATTTGTTTTCCTAGAATTACCATCCAAATCAGATTTTTGGACTTTTTAAAAATCGATTTATAATTCAAAGTATTTTGAGACATCTTCTATTATTTGGTATATACAATATAAATAGAGATTTTGACAATCTAATTTAACCTAGTAGGCTACACTCTATTTATTTAGGTATTTTACAGTACTTACCTGTTGAATAAATCATATGGGAAAAATCTATGACTGTCTTGATATAATTCTTAAAATGAAACCTTTAAAACTTAGAGTTGCCCAGAGCCATTGGCTTTCAATGATCAGCACAATTTCCTCTTCAGTGCATAAAAGTTTTTCAATAGGAAATTTACTAACATCATGGCGTGTATAAAATAAATGTTATAAGTGCTTTTTTTCTTATTTGATTTTCCAGAAAGCTCAAGAATTCTAAAGGACACTGATGAGGAAGAAATGCAATGATGTGTGAATTAAATCTGTTGAAGAGGCTTAGAAAAGTCCATGTACAGTAAAACTGATGGCCAAATTAAGATTGCTAAAACTTGGATCCATTAAAATTTCAATCAAATTTCAAAAACATTTCTCCAGCTGGGTCCTGCTCTTACACTTAGTTTTGTTCCCTAAGAATTGACTCTTTCCTATGACTCCCAAAACGCGACTGGCTACCTCTTATTTGAGCTCTTGATTTTTCTCCAAGTTTAAACAGCTCAGTTCGATTTAGTAATGTGCTGGTCAACATCAATCAGCTGTGCGTCAGCATCAATCAGCCTTACTACTCATCTGCTTCCCCTCACCACCACCTATGATCATGTGGTGCTGAGGCTGGTGTTTGTGCCTTAATCTACCCCCAAATTTGTCCCTGTTACCCAGGATCGTGCAGAGAGACAAGCATCAGCAAAGAACAAGTCATAAAAGCCTTTCAGGATTCAAAATGGGGTTACAGAAGGGCTATGGTTTGTGGTTGTGTTGCAAGATTGCTGCATGTCTATCTCATTGATTGCAAAATGGAACTGCTATCCCCATTAGGAATGCACATGGCATAGCATGATCAATAAAGTATGTTTTCTCTGATCAACAGACATGTTCTAGAGATGATCGTACTGTTGGCTAACGAGTTCAGAGCAAATGTTCTGCTACACACTCTGATGGCTGAGACAGAAAGAATGTATCTTCATGTGCATACCAATGTTACTACATACCACTGCACCTCTTTCCTTTTATCAGATTTATTAGAATAGGAAATCTTTGAGGTTTTGCATCAATACGCACAATTTAAAGAAAGATTTTACAAATAACTGCCTTTTTCAGGTTAACTGGTTAAAGTGATGACATTGTGAGTTGAAAATGGCCCCATTAACACATTTTATACCTCCTAGCAAAGATTATATAGTCAATGCTTAAACCACGACATTCTTGAATAAACCTTATGTGGCTAGACTCAGTTTAACACCTGGAAAGCTTGTGAGCCATGCTGTATGATCAATTTCAAGTACATCCAAAATAAAGACATCCCACTGACAGTTTCACATATCAGTTGGCCTTTAGAAATTTTGCTCAAGGTATCAGTGGAGGCTACGGGGACTGACAAACTCCAAGAGCTACCAGTCAAAAGGGGCTTTTTCAAACAAGAGTAGTACATTTGACCCCTGTTACCTTAGACACTTGAAACAAGCTATTCATATACATTTTCATTTTATTTGCTATGTTTTAGAGAATATGAATAATATAGTACATATGAAGAATTTTAAAATTACTTTTTGAATGGTGAATAAACTTTGGAGAAATACAGAATTCTGTTTATTTTGAAATATTATTTTTTGTACAACATACCCAAAAATTTGAATTTTTGTGATCNTAAGTACTAACCTGATGAGAGAGGTGCTGATATTTTGAGCATAAAAAAATAAACGTAGATTTTAAAAGTTCAGGTGAAGAGAAGGATATAAAAAATTCCAAAAGAAGACTACACTGGACTGAAACTAGGTACTTGAAAAATTCCCCAAACAGACAAAAAAATGAACCTACAGAAAAAAAAATCCACAAAAAAAGCCAAATAAAACAAAAAACCCCAACAAAACCCAAAACCAAACCAAACAAAAAAATACCCAAAACTCAAACAAACCAACATAAAAAAACAAACAAAAATAAAAAGAAAAGCAAGCACAAACAAAATACCAATAAAACACAGAAAACCAGCTGAGGTAATTTAAGAAATTACTAAAGAATTTTAAAATTACTAATTATTTTGTAAGACTCATAGCATATTTTTGCCTTTACTCATCCTTTGAGGTGGTTTCACTTGAGAACAAAGAGGTAAATGGAGAAAATATTCCAAGAGGTTTTTTTGACTCACCGAAACCAGGGCATAATAAACATTTTCAAGATATTTTTTAATGTAAAATATCCCTTTTATTTGTTGAATTTCATAGATCATAGAATGTTGAGATATAAATTTAGATCTAGTCTAAGTTTTTAAGAACTTTAACAAGTATTTTTAGACTTTAACTAAGATTTTAAGAATTTAGCTAGGATTTGGTCCTAGTACCAATTAATTACCAATGTAACTAAGAACAGTGTTCAACTTACTGTTTTTCTGAATGTCTCTCCTGGGGTAGCTTCTCCTTTCTCAATATTGAAACAAATCAAAGCCAGGAAAGTTGTAAGTATGAACTTGCCTGAAAGGAAAAAGCTTAGCTAATGCTATCAGTGCTCAGCTTGAAGCTGCTTCCAGAATTAGAGATAAATGGAGCCAATACTCTGGCAATGGCCAGAGGATAAAAACTTCCAGTTACGAGAGCAGAAAATGCCTTAAGGACATATCCTTCCTTTTCTTCCAGCCACATAATATCCAACCTCAGGGACTGAAGGTGGATCACTAAATGATGACAGGGACTATCAGTCTGTATGAGCTGTAGTTTTACACATTTTTTTGGAAGTTATTACAGCTACTGCATTAGTTACTCAGAAATGGGTTATTTCAGTGACACAAGACACTCTGTAAGTCACTACCTATAAGTGAATTGCATACCTTTAGTTAAAGGATATAAACCTATATACACCCATATACTCAATTACCAATCAAGAAAAATACAGAGCAACAATAAGAAAATGCAAGAATTTGGATTTCTTTGATGCCAGATGCATCAGTACAAGCGTCTACACAACTACACCTTCAAAACAATTCATCACAATTTGCATTTTCTGACTTAAAAAAATTAAATCCTGAATCTGACACAGAAAACGGTTTTACAAGGGAGATGCAAGGCAGATGTAGCATGGGGGAGATCTAGGCATAGAACCAGAATAGACCATAGAACCATAGAATCTAATAATATAACAGCTGGATATATAATAAAGAGACCAGTTACACAACAAAATCTTTCCAAGATGGAAAATAATTATAGATAACAGACTGAAGATCTAAAAGTGTTCCACCTTTATATCCATAAAAACAAGCAAAATGTAAAGATTTTCTCTGGGAAATAAACAATATTAATTACCAAAGTAGAATCTGTAGTGTGGAAAAAATTATTTTTTGATTGATAGGAAAGTATTGTCTTCATGTTTGTGATTGCCTGTGATTGCCCATTTTATTTTGTTTAAATTGATTTGGGTATTATTAGTTCTACTTAACATAATCAGATATTTGCTTTGTACATTCTGCATGGTTTTTTTCTTCTTAATTGCTTATTGTTATTAATTTTTAATGTCAGTGGTAAATTTCTTAATATTTATTTTAATTGGAATGATCAGAATTGCCAAATTTCCTGGTTAATTTAGAATCTGAAAATAATTGCTTCAGGTTTTGTAGTCCTGAGGCTACGCAGTCATCCCATATATTGAAACAAATATAATCATAGAGAAAAAATTAAAATATATTAACAGCAAAAATTTCCTAAATATAAGTTAAATATAACCCTATTTTTAAGGAATAATTTTTTTGTTTTTTGTTCTGGAAATATTGGACTGCTTAGCTACTTCCCAGATTTGGTGTTAAAACAGCAGAAGTGTTGATTATTTTAGTAAATTTGCAGGTATAAGAGTACATAGATGAAAATAATAAAAAAACCCCAAAATTAAAATATAAGAATTAAAAATGGATGGCTAAAAAACTTGGCATGCTTTTTTCCAGCTTTCTGAATTGATCTAACATATTAAGACTTGTAACATTATAGAAAGTTTTTCATATTATGATGGTCTGATTCTCTGCCAATTAAGGCTATTTATTATAGGGATTATTTTACACCATGGCTGGGGGTATGTAATACACCACTTTCTCACTGAAAGCAACTTCACACTGAGAAGTCAGAAAACATTTGAAGATATGGATAACTCAAAGGAAATTAAAAGGTGACACAAATAATACTTTTGCAATTATCTTGTCACAAAAATCAAGTCATACCTTTAGGCTGTTAGATGTTAATACTACAGATGAGAGCATCATTTTCAATTTTAAATTCTGTGAATGATAACATCACTAGAACAGTGGTTTAATTCCTCTGATATTAGAAATCTGGAAGCTTCTACTCCCCAAAACATCAGTGAAATTTGGATGAACTCAAAAACCAAGATATAAATATTAAACTAAATTAACAAAAGCAAGAGATTGAGAGCAGTAAAACATCTATGAGACAGAACTGATGATGCTTTTGTATCAAATTTCCAGCTATCACCCAATTTATTGTAACTGTTGCCTATGATTTAAATAAGTTATAGTTATCAGCATAAAAGTCCACCTACTTGAATTCATTTCTGCTGTATTTCTCTGCATTCATTTTATTCATCTGCCTCAGAAATATTATTTTAATGGTTTAAAAAAGTATTTTAAACCAGTATTTTCTAATGCAGAACTCTAGACGTTAAAAAGACCTAATAAACATTTTATCTTCCTTTAGTAGTTTCAATATTCTTATATGAATTTAGAAAGCACAATGCTACATTAATATTCATAGGTTATACCTAAACTGGAAATATGTAGGAGGAGGGCATACCTTATTTCAGTAATGATAACCTGTCCTGTATATGCAAATTGCACTTGAAAGAGTTCTAAGTGGACATACATGAACTCAACTCTCCCCCTAGCTCAAACATATCTATGGCACAGACTTCACCTCAGCAAGCAAAGAAACCTGAAGAACCTATAACAGAAGATTTTGTCCAATTTCAAATTCTCAGTTCCTCTTTCCCAAAAATCCCTTCCTTTTTGAATGTCACTTTATATTTAGGTAAAACAAATGTCAATGCTTTTCTTCAATTTTAAGACTTTTTCTTAATACATCGTCCGTGACAAGTACAGCATCCTCACCTACTACATGTTAAAAGAGTTTCTCTAGTACCAGTAGAGTAAATACTCAAAGATTTGTAGTTGGGCAGGAAATGCTCAAAACCAATGAAGCAGGCAGATGACCTGGTTTTAGGAGTCATTTTTAGAAACGGTTTTAGGACCACATTTTAAATTTAGCAGAGCTGACATAACACATACAGAACTTTGCACTTTGCTATGAAAAAGAGAAAAAAATCCAATATTGCTTAATCAGACTTCAGCAGATAGAGATAAGAAACTGCAATTGAAAAATCCCAGCTATTTACTCCAAATCATTTAGTTATACTTGGAATTTCTATCAAATGTTTTATAGTGAGTTATGCTGAAAAGTGCTACCAAATAAAATGGTAGTGATAAGTCTCTATGTCAGTTTATTTCAGTGTCAAGGCTTCTACTTTTCTTTATGGCCTGTGCTGATAATAACTCAGTGGTAGATCAGAATTTGCCCACTTCTGAACCAAACACATTTGGTTCAGAAATATTGGAGAGTTAAATAATGCATTCCCCTGACTGCATTTGTGTATTTCGTGTGTCAAACATGGAACATTAAGTTACAAGTTAAAGATAAAAAAGATACTGTGACAGAAGAATGAAATGTAGCATATTAATATCACTGTATGTAGTTTTTATGCAAAGTGGGCAGGATGAAATGGCTAGAAAGGGCTAAAACCCAGTCTTTGGGGACAAAAATTTCTAGTATTAATTCTCCATTTACTTCTATTTTAAAACTTCATTTGCAGTATTTCAACAGTCCATGGCTTATTCTGAAAACACATTTATTCATTAACAAATCTATACATACATGTTAAAACAAAAAAGAATTAGCATCATAAATGGAATTTAAATAATGTAAGTATTTGCAAAAGTATTGGGCATGATGTTTTAAAAAATACTTTGCTATCCTACTATGTCTTGAGAATCTCTCTGCATATATCTAATTATGCATTTAGGCTTCATGTGAAGTATTCAAAATATTGGAAATTCTAAAATTAAACCATGGGGCTGTACAGTCATTGTTCATTTCATCCTGGATCATGATGTACTCCATATATATATATATTTATGTTCATGTACTTATCATCCATTCATAATCTTGAGAGAATTGAGGGTGCTTTTTGAATTGTTTAATGAGTGTTTCTTCAAATTCACAGCACTTAAGGTGTGAGCCTGAGTATCATTTCTACTCCCCTAATTGTCCTCTGAAAATTTCAAGATGGTATGTTTTTCTTATATATAAGATCTATATTTCAAGATAAGTACAATATATATTGCTGTGGTTTCACCCCAGCCAGCAACCAAGCCCCATAAAGCCACCTGCTTTAATTCCCCATCACCAGGTTGAGAATTGAAAGGGTAAAAGCTAGAAAACTTGTGAGTTGAGATAAAGACAGTTTAATAGGAAAAACAAAAGTTATAGACACAGTAAAGCAGAGCAAGGAATTAACTCACTGCTTGCTGTGGGCAGGCAGGTGTTCAGCCATCCCCAGCAGAGCAGGGCCCTATCCCAGGCAACAGTGACTTAGGAAGACAAATGCCATCACTCCACATGAACCCTCTTTCCTCCTTCTTCCCCCCCAATTCATATACTGGCCATGATATCATATGGGCTGGAATATCCCTGTGGTCAGTTTGAGTCACCTCTTCCAGCTCTATCTCCCATATTTCTTCAGCCTCCTCAGCATGGCAGTATGAACAGCAGAAAAGGCCTTGGTTCTGTGTCAGCCCTGCTCAGCAATAACAAAAGCAATTATTTGTTATCAACTCTATGTTCAGCACAAATCCAAAATACAGCCCCATACCAGCCACTGTGAAGAAAATTAATTCTGTCTCAGTCAGTTCCAGCACACACACACACACACATATATATATAATTCAAGGCCAGGTTGGATGGAGCTCTGAGCAACCTGTTCTAGAGGAAGGTCTCCCTGCCCATGGCAGATAATCTTTAAGGTCCTTTCCAATCCAGGCCATTTTATACTAGGAAGCTATAAATTTAAAATTTAGGATTTAATGTATTTTTTATTTAGGATTTCCTGTGGGATTGTTGGATTTGTTAGATAGTTGTTTTTTTTTTCTCCTAAAGCCAAAATTCACAACAGTCTTACCTTTGATGGTGTGGAATGGTGTATTGGAAGTCTCTTTTGAAAAAATTTATATTCAAAAGGTGTCAATTATGAACATGAATTCCTTGTGCCATGATGATAGCATTCATTATGGTTCACCTGTGTGGACCTATCTAAACATCAAAAATCTTTGCTTTCTTCAGTAAGTGTACTATCAAGAATTTATTTCACCTGCCTTGTACTGCTATTAGAAGTTGGGTTCTATACATGTGTAGATGTTTCTCTCTCACTTTCTTCTGTAGGAACACCTCCATATTTAATCCATAAAAGAGATCACCCATAGCATGAAAGATATATGTAACAGATAAAACAGTAAGTACAAAAGAATAGTGTATTTAAAATTCTACGTCTCCCTTGAATTTAGTTGTCTAAGGCAATATATTCTTTAATAAGCAGTAATAGTTTTTTCTTCTATTTTAATATTAACATCCTGAAATGCTTGTGTTGTTACTCCTGCCTACGTTTTGTTATACAGCAAGTTACACTACTTGTTCACCAAATTAGATTTGTGCTCAGTGCCTTCTTCTGCCTGAACAAATTCATACCCATCTGCTGAATTATAACTTATGCTTGTAGCCACCACTTCTGCAAAATCTAGCCCATGGTACAGTTGAGGATACAAAACCCATAAACCTTTGGAGAGCAATAATAAGGAGCATGACCTTTGCATGCTCATCAGGCTGTTCTCCTCAGCTTTGTCCCATCAGTCTTGCATATAAAGTCAGTCTTGAATGAAAAATGCTGAAGCACTCTAGGGCAAGGACACAAATTGGACTTGTTTTCCCCACATAACCTTCTATGAAGAGTACCTTTATTTTGTGCTGCATAATCATTCTATTTATGTACGTTCCAGTAAAAAAAAATATTTTCATAGACAGACAGAGAGGATTTGGGTGATTGGGAGCTCACCAGGCAGCACAAAGTTATTTTATAATGCCACAGAAAATGCTGAGTTCAAATCCATGCTCTTAATGTGTACAACTGATCTGTGTCTAAATGAACCTTGGTGATTAGGAAAATCAGAATTACTAATAGTGAGTAACTAGGATGTATATATGCATTTTATGATTTTCTTAGTTCCTTACTTCTAGAGGAAACAGGGCAGAAAAAGATGCATTTTCTCCTATTTTGTCTTTGTAGACTGTGTCTAAAGTAAAAAAATCTAATCCTGTTATGAAAGTTTAGTTCTTCTGTTTCCCCCCTCATCTAAAAAAAATAATTGCAGACAGGTATGAGAAAAATAGCTAAGTCATATACAGTCAGATGAAATGCATTTCCAATAGTTTGAACTTTTTGTCATCACTATATGTTATGTTTCATACATACAAAGTTCAACACCTTTTCACACAGCAGTTTCATTAGAAGCAGTTGTACAGGAGCAGGGAATTTTTTGAGTGAAACATGTTTAAATACCCTTGAAACAGAGGTAAAATAATGTGGAGTTTTTATTACAGCATTTCCTCTGGTTTTGTCTCTATGACCTAGAGGCATGTCACGCACCCTGAGAGACCAGTTACGGAGTTATGGTACATAGTTACAGTGTCTACACGTGTAATGGAAAAGTCTTTTCCGGTGGTGTGTTTGTAATTTATGACTGAGACAATAATACAAAATTAAAAAAAAAAAAAAAATTGAAGCTAGAAGATCATTCAGAAATCCTTATGTGAATCCAAGATCTGTGTTTCCAAGTCTTTAGTCCACAAGATCACACCATCCTCCATATTTTTGGCTAGACATTTGAAGTTGAAAAACATTCAGCTGAGTTTTCAGAACCTCTAGGAATGGTGTTAGTGTGACAATCATCACACAAGCTTAAAAATATTATCTGTTTTTGTCTGCTGAATGTTAGCTAAACTGGTTGAAGTAACCTTAAAAATGACTGTTATATGTACATTAATAGTTTGAAAACAATCAGAATGGAACTGGATATGATTCAGAGATTCGTTTTCGTCTTTAAACCATCTGGTCTTAACAAACTATGGTTTCATAGGTTAAAGAAAAGGACATTTCTTAGCATGACAGTTGGACAAAAAAGTAAGTCAACAAATTAGGGCTTCCATGTAAAAGTTACTATTAGAAATCTTACATGTACAAATAGGTGAATCAAGTAAAAACTTTCAGATACAACAATTTTTAATCTTTTCACTAAGGAACCAATAGACTGGTATTGTTAAATTATGTTAATGCTTTTGATGCTATCCTGTATTATGCATAATTTATAACTCTAGTGCCAAAATGCATGAGTGCAGTTCTCCTGATTAGATATTTTAAGAGCTGAGAAATCTGCAAACTCTCTGGCTGACTTTATTTTATTTAGCAAATCTGCTAATGGAATGTTTTTTTAACATTTTCACAATGAGTGGATTTTAGAAGAATGATGGATGTATCAATAAGTTTTGTCGTGAGAAGTGTATGTGAATAATCCATGACAGCGTTAATTGCAGCAAGGTATGATGTTAACAAAAATAAATTAGGACTAGATTATCACAGACTACTACACCTGATTAAGATGTCTCATACTTGTTTCTGTAGAGTAGGTAAAATTCTCTCTGTTCTATGCATTTAAAGATAACAGCATAACTGTTAAAATTAACAGAATAAAGTGTGAAGTGTCACTTGATTCTGAATTTTAATGCTGAAACCATGCTATTTTTTATTCAGTGAAGTCCTTCATAAGCATTTCAAGTAGTGACAATTTTTTAGTAATTCTGAATCTCATTTGCAGGTGAAATAACCTACTTTAATGCTGCAGTAGCAATTGAGAAGGTTTGGCAGTAAAGATGACATCAGAAGACAGTTTCAAGAAACTAGGCTTCTCTAAATTTAGGTCATATGTCAGACTAGATAGCTATGGTTTGAAGAAAACTCCTGGCTTATTAAATCCAAATGCTCCCATCAATTATTTTACTATATATTCCCTTAGATATAACAATCAAAATCCATCTTATATCAATATAGGGGAGTTGACTCCTCTGTTATCACTGAAAATCCATGTCAGAGACTCAGGATTCCAACAACTGGAAATTTCTAGCCTAAATTTATTCACAATTACTCCATTACTATATGTTCCAAACTACCAGTTTTCTTTATTAGAAGACCTGTTCTCAATTGCTTATTACTCTGGTAATTCTTTTACTTAGGATTATCAAACTACGCTCTTTTTCTGTACAATTTTAAGTGCCTTTATGTAGCAATACTCACCTTTACTCACCTTTTCTGAATATATGTGGCTCAAAACCATGTAAAATTACAGAAGAAATGTCTTATGAACCAAAAGTAATATTTCCTCTCTTTCCTGAGCTAACTTTCTCTGAAAGACCAAATCTGCCTTTTCGTTACCTTGTGATCAATATTAATCACCCTTCCATGACTCTTCTGATACCATCACTTTATGACAATATACAAGATTACAGCAACTGTTTGTCAGTCCGTTAATTTCCACACATGGCATGTTGTATTTTGAACTATCAGGTTGTATTCAATTCTTATTAATTCGGGTTGATGTTCTTCCTACTGTCCTTCTTATTTTAGGTCATCTGAAATCCGTTTTTTCCTGACAAACCTATAGGAAGGAAAAACCACAGAGCTGCAACTAAACTAAAGCTGTAGAAGATCAAGGTTCATTCTAGTAAGACTAATATATGCAGTCTGAATTACACTTGAAAATTTTGCTTTAAATAGTGTATATAACCAAATTGGACCAAATTCTGAATCTAACAATTAATTGTTACAAAAAGGAACATTAAATTATTTTTTTCCCTGTGGTAATAACAGTTTAAGGTTCTTATTGTTGATATCGGTATTCATTTTTTTTAGGGGCACACCTCTTGTAGACATAATTAATTTTCTAATTATAAATTGATAAAATGAATTATATTTTCAGCAGTTCTGATATCGAAAATATCAGGTAGTACCTGCCTCTTTATCCAGCTATACAAAACTATTTAAGGACTAGAAAATGAAGTATTGCTTTAATAAATTTTTCATTGACTTTGGATATGACATCTGCCAGAACATGTAAAGGAATATGGCTTGAAGAGGCAAGGGAGATGTGATGTGATATTTGGTGAGACTTTGGTTGTGAAAAATTTATATCTAAAGAGCAACTATATTATTCATGTGGACATAAAATATTTTGAGAAACATATGTATATGACTATCTCAAACACAATCTCTTCTATGAGCTACAACATACCTGATAGTTTCAGGTGTCAAGAAAACTGAAAGATTTTTACATCCTTCTTAGGTTTTCACATTACTGAGAAAGTCACATTGGATTCATTCTCACAAGAGTATTCACCATTATGATTTTCTCTAAGGAGAAGTTATCTACAAGTACAGTTGTTGAGACAGCCAGGCAAGTATTTTTTAATTGGCTGGTTTGTCACTCAGATTTCTATACAGCTAACATATATAGATGAGTCTACTAATCTCAGTAAAATGTGCATTCAAGAATCAAAATAAAGTCAAGTTTATTTGGAAGGCCCCTCATACGTGAAAAAAATGATACATATCTCTCTACCCTCCTCTTCAGGAATGAGCCTGTTATCTATAATTTCTGCAAAGTATTTCAAAACATATCAGCAATCTGAAAGAATCAACTTTAGAAGACCAAATTGGAATATACTATCAGCAGGAGTGTTTCTGGAGACCATTTCTTTGGGACAGGCTACATATGTGCCAATTCATCATCAAAAGAAAAGGAGAGACATAATTTACAAGTCCATGCTGATAATTAAAGGAGAAAACATTTCTATTAATTATAATGAAAAAGTGTATAGAAAAATATCCATAATAACTGTTCCTATATATAAGAGGAAATGTTAGATTCTTGCCCGAAGTTCAGGGAGCAAAATGAGTGAATATAATTTTTCAATTTATATTATTGAGAGGGAGTTATCCTTCTTCAGCATCCCATTACTCAGATGATCCACGTCTCCAGTGGTAAGGAAAGAGAATCCACTTCATCCTTCCAATTAATCATCAGGGAAAGTATGAAAAACTACCAGTAAATTGTATATGTTAAGATGATTTTTCTTCCTTTGTGTTTTTATTATTACACAGTTTTTCAATACTTTCAGAAAAGGTCATTCCACCACTTTCCCTGGTAGCTTTTGCTGATGCCTTAAAATGCTTTTGATGAAGAAATTTCTCCTAATATCCAATCTAAACTTCCCCTGGGGCAACTTGGGGTAATTTCATTTTGTGCTGTCTCTTGTCACATGGGAGAAGAGACTAAAATGCACGTTGTTGTAATCTCCTTTCAGGTAGTTGCAGAGAGCAAGGAAGGTTTCCTCTGAACCTCCTTTTATCCAGGCCAGACAACTCCACCTCCCTCAGATGCTCCTCATAAGATTTGTGCTCCAGATTCTTTCCCAATTTTGTTGTCCTTCTCTGGACTCACCTCAATGTCACTCTTGTAGTGAAGAGCCCAAAACTGAGCATAGGATTTGAAGTGTGGCCTCACCAATGTCAAGTACAAGGTAAAATCACTGCTCTGGTCCTTCTGGCCACACTTTTGCTGATACAGGCCAGGATGGCATTGGCATTTTGGCCACCTGGGCACACTAATAGCTTGTGTTCAGCCGCTGTTGCCCACCATCCCCTGGTCCTTTTCCTCCTGGCAGCTTTCTAGCCACTCTGCCCTGCTCTGTTACATTGCACAGGCATATGGTAACCCAAATACAGGACTCATGCAATTGGCCTCAGCCCATCATCAATCCAGCCTGTCCAGATCCCTCCTAAGACCTTTCCTGCCATCCAGCAGGTCAACACTCTTGCCCAACTTGGCATTGCCTGCAAACTGACTGAGGGTGGACTCAACCCCCTCATCCAGATTGTCAGTGAAGATTTTAAACAGGACTCATGCCAATACTGAGCCTTGAGGAACACCACCAGTGACCAGCCACCAACTGGATGGAACTCCAGTCACCACCACTCTCTGGGATTGGCCATGCAGCCAGTTTTTACCCAGCAAAGAATGCACTTGTCCAAGCCATGAGCAGCCAGTGTCTCCAGGAGAAGGCTCCAGTGTCAGAGGCTTTACCAAAATCCAAGCAGACAACATCCACAGCATTTCCCTCATCCAGTAAGAAGGTCACCTTGTTACAGCAGATAAGGCTGGTGAAGCAGGATGTCTCTTTCATAAACCTGTGCTGGCTGGGCCTGATCCCTGGTTGTCCTTCACATGTTCATGATGACACTCAAGATGATGTGGTCCATGACCTTTCCCAGCACCAAGATCAGGCTGACAGGCCTGTAGTTCCCTAAGTCCTCCTTCCAGTCCTTCTTGTAGGTGGGTATCACGTTGTCTAACCTCCAGTCAACTGGGACCTTCTGGTTTAATCAGGACTGATTAATGATAGACAGGGTTTTAATTCTGGTTTTGTGTTCTAGTTGGCATATGTCCAAGAAAACAAAGACATGCTGCAGAATAGAATCTTTCCCAGTCTCATTTTGGCATGAAGCATTACACAGAAAAAATATGAATACCCAAACTCCACAACTTTCCTACTGAGCCATTTTCTTTTTTTATTACTTCTTGTAAGTTGATTTGGAAAATAGGGTACATTATCTCTGACTGTAACAGATACAATTGATTTTCCAACCAGGAGACTCAACTGAGAAGTAATAACATTCTGACTTGACAAAATAATTTAAGTAATGGTGTAAATCTCATTAGAAATAATGCATGTTTTAAAAGATAATCCTAATCTTTTCTTCACTCAATTACTTTCTCTATTTAATCGATTTTGAATATTTTTTAATACAAAAATATACATCTGAAACAAAAAAAAACCCAAGGAGTCACCAGTAGTAAAGGATTAATAACTTCAATGATGTTTGGAAGAGGTGAATAAATATAATAGGATATTGCATTGTCCAAAATACTAATTAATTTCATTTAGTGTTCTAGTCAAAACAATTTGTTGTTTGGATACTTGCAATGCTTTTATATGTGGCTAATGCAAAATACTTTCTCTGTATAGTAATCATGTAGAGTGAAAGGCGTGCTTGTAAACATATTAGTGTTAGCTGTCTAAAGAACTATTGAAATTAATCTACTCAGAAAAAGCATTAACCACTCCTCTATTTAGTTGAATAACAAATTATGTTTTCTTTTTTTTAACTAATTATTTTTATAATAAAAAATACTAATTCTTCCTCCAGCACTTTGAGATTTTTTAGAGAATGTGCAGAGTAAAGTATATATTCTGGTCAAATTTATAATAATAAAAATATGCAGTGTTGTAGCAGAGAGTGAGATATGTGAAACGAATCTGGTCTCAAGTTTCAGCTCACTCAAGATGGTTGATTTTGTATGGTGACCTTTGATCATCTCCCTCTTTCACCATTTGTAACACCTCCATGCTTTCACAGGCATGAATTTAGGTTTCTAAACTAACACCACTTTTGAACTTAATTGTGATTATTTCTTCTAGTATGCTACCTGCATTTGTCTTTTCTTGTCAGTGATCACTTAACAGTCCTCCAGTACCCTCTTTGAAGAGCCTAAACCAATCTCTCAGCTTCCATGTGGAACTTTGCACAGGCTCCTTGTGGCTACTGCTACAGCTGCTCTCATTCAGCCAGACCAAATTTTAGCCAGCCCCAGAGGACCTTCTCCACACCAACTCTTCCATCTTTAAAGGTTTTAAACTATTCAAAGTATGATGAACTGAGTCTTTCCTAGGTCTCCATTTACCTTTGCTTTAGGAGGCATCTGATTTTCAAAATATGTATTGATTATGAAGACATGAGAAGAAATTTGGAAGGCAGAAGGCACATTACAAGGAAGGAATCACTGTTGGAAATATTTTAATTTACAGGCAGAAAATCAGTAGACACTGAAAGGTATTGGCATGGCCCAAGGTTTTCAGCAGATCTTGTTTTATGCCTGCCATTCTTGTTTCTTAGGCAATTATCATCACCAACTGGCATCTATCTGTCCTTTTAGTGTGACCAGTGAATTCACAGGACAAAGATTTTTCTTAGGGTAGTTATAATATAGTGCTTACTATATTAAATGGGCACCAGAGCATTGCCAAACACATCTATGACATTCCTTGGCATATTTGCCCGAACAGGGCTTTGAAGACATCTTTATGCTGCTCGGCAGATTCACAGTGGAGTCTGTATCTACATAAAGATGAACTGCCTTGCTTTGTAATGCAAAGCCAGCTCAATTTATTGGACAATAACAAGGCCAGGTTGAATGGGGCTTTCAGCAGCCTGGTCTTGTGGGATGTGTTACTGCCCATGGCAGAGGGGTTGGAACTAGATCATTTTTAAAGCCCTTTCAGCACCAGGAATTGTACGATCACGATGGTCTAATATATCTTGTCAATGATATTTAATGTTGTTTATAACAACAATGATGTTTAATAATTCAGAACCCCTCATTCAGGATCAGAATACAGTCTGTTACTTGATTTAGAGAGGAGACTTAGTGACTTTTTCCCCCTCAGTTGCTTTTTCTAGTGTTTTCATTCGAGCAACTTGACCTATACCATCTTTAATGTCAGTTCCTCCAGAACTGCAACAAGGAATGCAATCGGATTGCAGATTAAATTTTATTTTTTTTAATTACCAACTCCTAAATCCAGTTATTTATCTCTGTGAGGGTGGCAAGGACTCCTTTCATCAAAAGAGGGATGAGCAGAGTAAAACATTTAGCATGTGAAATCACTGCATTTGGTTTTAAAAGAAAGAAGCAATTTGCAAGATGACACATTCTCCCTCCATTTTAAAGCACATGAGTATTTCTGTTCCCATATTTTCTGAACTAGGTTTTTTTTTCTCTGTCCCCAGATGTCAGCATTCCTCTTCTCATTATCCTCAGTTTTCTCATTTTTACTGTTTTTTTTTTTCAATTGTTGAAATCTCCCTTGAATTCTTTCTCATCTTTTGCATTCAATCAGGTTGAGCTGTCTCATAAATCATCCCCCCAATAATGTATTCTCTGTTTTTATGGCTTTCAGAGTTAAAAGCTTGCTAATGTGACATTAGTGATTAAAAAGAATATTACTTACTTAAAAAAAATAATGCAAGAATGAAGCCAGGGAGGATGGTTCTTCCTTTGCAGTGGGCAAAAAGTTTCAGCAGTAGACACCATGATTCCATGAACTTCAAGATGTGATGATGGTTAATATTGTTAAAGAATTGGCCATAGTTTGAAGCGGGTTTTTAATGACTTGCTTTATTAAAGCCCCTCTTTGAGGATTAAGTTTGGCACAATTTTTCTCTTAATTAACCTATATTCAGTCTGGGATAAGCAGGGCGTATGAAGTGAGTTAAATACTATAACTCCGGTGTGTTTCTGCATTTTACCCCACCTCACCACAGCTGGGAAAGCTGACTCCAATGGACCAAAGGGATATTCCATTCCATATGATGGATGGCACCATGATCAGAATAGAAAGCTGAAGGAAACCTGGACAAAGGGCTGCTGTTCAGGAGCAGGTTGGGCATCAGTTGGTTGGTGGTGAGCAATTGCTTTTTTATTTTCATTGGTTGTTTTTCTTCTGTTTTCTCTTTCTTTCTTTTTTGCCCCTTACTGTTACTATTATTATTATATTTACAGTATTAAAGCATTTTTTCCCTCAACTCATGAGTTCACTTCTCTTTACTCTTCCAATTTTTTTCTCAATCCCACCAGGAATGAGGTTGTAAGCAACTGTGCGGGTCTTAGCTGTAAACTGAGGATAAACCACAACATAATTATATCCCTCTTTCTTTGATTCTGTGAGGATGATATTATTCAAATCCACATGTAATATTGTATCTGATTATGCTCTCAGAATGTTAAAAAATACTTAAATACTGTTTTTAGTTACACAATTTCAGTATGCTTCCAGTTGAGTTCTAGGTAAGCTCATTTTAGTTTTATATTTTCATAAGTACACTTCTATTTTTTTCCCATATTACAGGTCTCTGAATTGGCTTAAAATAACTGGAAAGATAGTGCCCTCCTCATCAGACAATAAAGCACAGCTAGAACGGATACCTGAAGAGATAAAAAGCAAGACTGTTATAACACAGCTTCTTCTTAATGTTAGAAGTAGATGGGGAGATGTTATAAATAACTTTGGAATTAGGTTCTGAATAAGAAAGGACAGACTCACAAGCTTCTTCAGTCTCCAAGATATTTTTTTTTTCATTTGTCTACAGGAGCAGAAAAATATGTAGCTTATAAATAAAAGCACTTTAAAGTGACTGACTGAAGTTGCTGGAGAGAATTTGATTTTAAAAGCACTATTCCCACTTTAACTCTCAGGATCAAAAGAGTGACCTATGCCTTGTTACATACTTCAAGCCACCCTCTCTTGCTCGTTTAAATCAGTAAAAAAGAAATTAGTAGCTACATTTCCACAATAAAATGTCCAAAACATTTCCAAAACAAACAGAAAATCCTGTCAGACAAGGAAGAAATCATGCTTTGGATCTGTTTTTTTAATAGTAAGTGAGTTTGCAGAGGATTTACACTGTACAGTTCAGGACCAGGCAAGGGTCTGTGAACGAGATCTAGCCCAGCGTTCTCCACTTGCAGAAGGTACCAGTGAAAGTGCTGTCACTGCTGTATTTTGAGCTTTAAAAAGATGACTGCCAAGGCTTCACCACTAATTTCCCTTTGTTATCTTCCTTCAAAAGTTCGGCTATCCAAAACAGAGACATTAAGAACAACTATTAAGAAAGAAATGGGACTAAAAAATCTGTATTCAGCCACCTAAATAAATAGTTCAGTCTTGGAATGTGTTGACTTCCTGCATGTTCCACTGCTGACCCAACTGCATTTTCAAAGACAAATATTCAGTAATATTCTGAAAGAATGGTCCAAATTTCTGCTTTCTAATTTTGTTATATTGGGGTTTATATCACTTTTTAAATATTAAACATTAAAATGTTCTATGCCATTTGTGCCAATACATTCCTTGCAGAACCTCTTCCTTGATTGTGGTGGTCTAACTTACTAAGGAGGAACTCATTGCTCTTTTTTTATGTATCAGGAAAAAAGCACAAAGCAAAACTAAACTAAACTAAACTAAAACAAAAAACACTCAAATACAAAACTCAAAACCAAACAAAAATCTGATATGATTTGAATTAATTGATATTATCTTGCTTCAAATCAGACAACTCATGAATTAGGAGAAACTTCTCTAGGGGAATGCAATGTTTTTATATAAAAAGTCAGTTGTGCTAGATAGTCCTTTCTGCCATGAAATATGCATAATTGTACTCAATATGGATATTCATTTACTTTCTCCTTTCAGGAAATGAACATATTAGTTATGAATATCTAAAATTTACAAGGGTCTAGATGCCAGTAAAATATGTAAACTTTAAATAACATCTGCAAATCAGTCATTTTCAGATGAACAAAAGAATCTTGATTTCTCCCTTCATGCCAGGGGAAAAAAATAAGCAAAAAGGAAAAAAACAACCATGTATAAAATGCTTCCCACTTCTGACAAGTGCACCAAAAAAACCCCAAAAAACCCCAAAAACAAAACAAAACAAAACAACCCCAAAAATACCCCCAAAAAACCTCACCAAAAAACAAAACCAAAAACCCCCAAACAAACCAAGTAAAAAAGATTATTAAGATCTATGGCTACCAATGGTCTCCTGTTGATGTCATATAGACTTCTGGTTAGTGCACTGATCTGAAAGTGTGAGCAAAGGAGTAATAGGACTGATCTTGGACAGAACATATGTAACTAAACATTTTATTTACAGAGTTCTCATGCAAGAAGTGGCAAACATCACTGCCTTAGTTGAACTAAAGGAAAATATGTACTTCCACCTGTTACCTTTAAAGGGTGATTTTCCTCAAGAAATCCACTCTGAATACCAAAGAAAAGGAAATACATCAGTTCCCCAGTATCACTGCCCTGAATTATGGACTCTATTTAATGTTTTTGTATCAGTTAGTTTGGGGAGGTTCCCTCATCACTGTTAGGTTTGATTAAACTTCCCTTTGAGATTTTCATGAACTGTAGAGGCTGCCAAGCAGCAATTAAATTTCAGAATTGGATGAAGTGAATCTTGTGTCAAATTTTGTGATGTACTCTGAGATTTTATGAAGAAAATATAAAGCAGAAGTCTAAAATTATCTCAGTTCTCCATCACTAGATGTATTATGCATGAGATTAATACCATTGGAGCCATCATTGTCAGCAAAACAACTTTCTTACCTGAATTATCACCAATTTTTCATGACTGGCATATATCAGCTGATAAAACCCCTAAAACAAAACAACCCCCAAACTCTTCCTTGAGAATATTTTAATCAATAAGCAGAGTGAAGAAGAAAAATAATGCTAAGAGATTTTTTTTGTTACTCAGATATTATAATAGAGCATGGGTTTCATTTTTTTAAACATAGCTGTAGGTATGATTTTATTAATTTTAGGAGACAAATGTTGAGTTTATTGAAAAATGTTTATTTTTAACTTCTAATGTTTTAAAAACATTATTTCTTATTAACTTTGCTAATTTAGTGCACACAAGACTTAACTAATCAGTTTTGCAATTATTTGTCTTATAGTTTTTATTAGCTCATGAATCTTAGTTATCCTATTCTTGATGTGTTGGTTATTTTAGCAATACTGTAAACCTCTTTTTGCTGGCTATGCCATCATTGTAAGAAAGTCTTAATCAACTTTAGAATACTTTCTTATGGAAAAAATGAAAAACTGCAATTCACCGAAACTGTGTATCTGAATTTTGAGGACAATTTTATACTCCAAAGAAAATGCTTTGCTAGATCAACATTTTTTTCCTGTAGCATGCCTCCTTCCTTTTTTCTTGCAGGGGTACTCTTTCGCTTTCCAAAAATGCAAAAACTAGTTAATATTCAAGGTAGAACTGAAATTATCAAAAGTATTGGAAAGGTGAAACCAGCTTGCCAAACTTCCCAGAAAATGTATAGAAATATTTCTACCATGGAAATTAAATATTCTGTCAATGCTTTTTAAAGAGTCTGGAATTTCAGCCATGTATGGAACACCAGTAAACACAAATGAAGGACATAATAAAATCATGGATTCATAGAGTGATTTGGGTTGAAGGCGACCTTAAAGCTTATCTAGTTCTGAGCCCCTATCTATGGGTAGGGAAACCCTTCACTAGACCAGGGGCCTCAGAACCCCATCAATCCTGGTCTTGAAGATTTCGGGAATGGGGCATTCCTGAACTGCTCTGGACAGCTTGTTTCAGTGCCTCACTACCCTGAAAAAATAAAAAAATAAACACATTTTTTTCTAATATCTAATCTATACCTACTGTAATTCTACCTTGTTGTATTGTTGTATCACCTTGTTTTATTCATTCCAAGTCATTCCTAAGTCATTCCATCTTGTTTTATCAATACATGTTCTTGTAAATAGTCTCTCTCCATCTTTCTTGTAGACTGCCTTGAGGAACCGTAAAGCTGCAATTATGTCAACCCAAAGATTTCTCTTTTCCGGGCTGAACAAATCCTCAGCCTTTCCCTATATAGGTGTCCCATTCCTCTGATCAGCTGGTGTCCGTCCTCTGAACTCGCTGCAACAGGCTGATGGCATTCCTGTGTTGGGGACTCCAGAGCTGGCTGCAGTACTCCAGGTGGAGTCTCATCAGACTGCAGGAGAGGAACAGAACCACCTGGATGCGATTGGCTTTCTGGGACACAAGAGTGCACTGTCTGGATTCTCATCCCCCAGCATCCCCAAGTCCTTCTCAGAAGGGCTGCTCTCCATCTGTCCATCCCTCAGACTGTATTAATTCCAGGGGATGTCCTGGCCAAGGTGCAGCACCTTATTTCATCTTTAACCTAATAAGTTTCCAGTGGGACCATTTCTTGGGTGTGTCCAGGTCTCTCTGGATGACATTCCATCCTTTAGGTGTGTTAACAGTACCACTCAGCTTGGTATATCTTAAAAATTTTCTAAGGGTGCTCTTTTTCCTTTTGTCTGTGTATTTAAAGAAAATATTAAATAACATGGGTCCCAGCACAGACCCTTGAAGGTCACCACTTTTCACTGATGCCCACTGGGACTCTGAGCAATTGACTGCTACCCTCTGGATGTAACCATCCAACCAATTCCTTATCTGTCTAACTGTCCACCCATCGACTCCATCTCTCTTCTGCTTGGAGAGAAGGATGTTGTGGGGCACCATATCAAAGGTTTTACAAAAGTTCAGATAAATGACATCTTAGCACTCCCCTTATCCACTGATGTAGTCACTCCCTCAAAGAAGGTCACTAGGTTGGTCAGGTGGAACTTGCCATTACTTCACATGAATAGCACTCAGATGAATAGACAAAATTGCTAGTACTATTCTGTGAGCTCTGAAAAGAGTGCATCAAAGCACTTAAAAGCAATTTATTTTCTATGTTAACCATATTGTAAGTTCTTTAGGAAGAACCAAAATATCAAGATGAACATGCAAAATAAATATTACATCTTTTTAATGCTAGGAACATCTCATAGCCTATTTGTCTCCACCTCTAGCTATTGGAAGTATACACAGAAATCAGTAGCTCTAAAGACAGGAAATAAGTTTTTTCTTTACCTTCTGAATTATATTTCTCTGTTCACAACAACAAAATCTATCACTAAACATAGTTATATTGTACTTAAAAACGGTAAATTAAAATTTGGCTTCATATGTTTCTCTTCCTCATAATACAATCCATTATCATTTATCTTACTCCATGAGACAGCCACTAGGGAATTAACTTTAATATTAAATATGACTAGGATCATAAACTGCTGGTATCACTGTTGTTTTTCCTGATATGTCAGGGGAATATGGAATCCATAACATTTAATTACGATTTCTTGAAGAACATTTCAGTTTCCATTTCTACTGAGATGGACTTCAAATCAGTTAACTCAGAAAACTTCTCTATTCTTTCCTGAAAGTTAATACATTGTTGGGAGATATGAAGACATTTAAGATGGTATATCAAGTGGAGAAACTGGAGAAACTATGGGAAGGTTAAAAGTAAATTTATAATCAGGACAGCTTTTAACTTCTTCCGTTTTCTGCAATAATCTGGTTTATTATCTTCAGTAATATTGCTGGGTTTCAAATGGGTGGTCAAAATCAAAGCATAGTTAGAAATGCAATAGAGTGAAAATCATTTATCTGGTTAGGGTCTTAAAACCAGATTTTCATACTGCATTTGTTCAGAGCATGAAAAGACTAATTCAAATATTTGAAATACATGTGTGTGAGTATCTTCTTGCTAGACCTCAATTTTCTTATTGAACATGAATAAAAATTCAATATTTACTTCTTTTCAGTGTAATTTCTTTTTCTTGGGCATATACTCAAGTTGTTTTGAAGCAATTTTTTTGTCCTTGTATGTGCCAATGAGCCAATTTGCAAATTAACCTTGAGAAATGAGAGGCACTTTTTCACTCTATTGTTTATTAGCCCACATCTCCAAACCTGCTTTTCTCCAAAAAATGGTAATTTCAAGAAATGTAGCACATAAGAAACTAGTATCAAAGTGGCTCAAATTCTGTGTATTTTACTGAAAATATTTCATTACAGATATATTTTAAGAATTATGTCAATTTTTTAAGAAGATTGCAAATAATCAAGCATTTATATCATTCTACATGAAAAGATATTTATTTTAAATAACTTGCATATTCACAGAGTCACAGAATCAAGTCAGTAACAAAGACTCTTTGTGTTCTCATTTTCATATTTTCTATTGCGTGTCGAGGCCTAAGACCTAGTAGAGTTCCTTTTATAAATCCTTACTGTAATTCCAATAGTTTAGCAGGAGTGCTGAAGATATAATTATCTGTGACATCAAGGCTGGTGATAATCTGGAGAATTAAAAAAGGAATATGTTGCATCTGTTTTGAGAAGTTTTAATGATTTGTAAAACACCATTCATAAGATTATTGCAGTTTCACTTTTTTTTTTTTTTAATAGATCAAAATTTCTACTAGCTACATCTGCATTTCATAATAAGTCACACCTTAAAATATCAAAATTATGGAAACAACTTTTTGAAAGCTACATCCTTCCAAATCTGGTGTATATGTTAGCAATACCAGCTCACCATACATACAGAGAAAATTAAAAATTAATATTTTTACCACTGTCAACATTACTTCCTTCTCACTTTTAAACGTTTTTTAAAACATGTTAGGATTCATTAGAAGCTGGAAGATAAAAACAAGATATATTAAGGTATCTAAAAAGGTATCTAAAAATCAAGTTTAAGTTAAACCCCACTCTTTTTTAATCCAAAATTATTTATCTATATATGTATTGGGAAAACAAAACAAATAACAACAATAATAACTAAAAAGAGACATCAAATGTAAGCTTTTGCCTTAGCTTAGCTGAGGAAAAGTTAAAAAGTATTTTTCGCTTATTTATGTTGAAATTGTTACTTCATTGTCTTCCTCAGCCATCAAAAATACACACATATAGGTAAAAAAAAATTGCACATATGCACTCACTTTATAAAATCCATCCTGGTGAAAAAGGCTTTGAAAACAAATTATTCTTCCACTTTTCAAAATAAGTCTTAAACATTCAGTTTAAATACAGATAACTCGTATATTTCAGATAGGGAGGAAGTGCACATACTGCTGATTAAAGAATTACACTTACAGACCTGGATTTAAAATTCTTGTGTACTACTTTTCTTACACTTACTTCTACACTCATGCTTCCATATTTAAATACAAAATTGGCTTTGGCATTTATCAATGAGGAAAAAGTGAAATAATTAGTAGGACAGAATTATATCCTCTCATAAATGAAGAACGCATCTGTGCGAATGGGTACTGCACGCTGAGTCATAACACAGCTCATTACTGGAATAGAGTGTATTACATTGGGAAAAAAAAACTGTTTGAAATTATGTCCTTGAAATCAGCTTTCATAAAAGTTTTCAGAAAAATGGCTAATGAGGGTGTTGGACAAGAACTTAGGACTCCTAAAGAAGAAATCCAGAGGTTTATTTTCCTCTGAGATCTAAAGTGAGTGTCTTTGAAGGGAAGCAGGTCAAATAGTGTTTAATGTGTAAGTACCCCACAGGATTCCATGAAAAAATGGGATACCTCGCTGAAAGAAAAAGGAAAGCCCTACAGGTAAATCTTCTTGATGTTTCTTACAGAAAGATCAGATGGCAGGTGGTGAATCTCGAACGTGGACCAGTAATGGATGAAGAGCTGAGAAATGATATGAGAGACAAGAAGCTTCTAATTATTTTGTGATTTGCTTTAATTTAAATCAGACTTTAATTTGTTGTCACAACAGATTAACAGTGGCTGCACAAACAAATGTAATGAATTCAGGGTGCTTCAGAGCCAAAGGCTAAACCTGGATTTATTGTTGGCATGTGCTTTCTTCATCTCTCTGGCCTGGGTAGGACTTGTTTCTTTTTTTCTCCTTTTTTCATTCCAAGAGAAGTCAATGATTTAAAGCAAACTAATGAGAAATAAATAAAATGAAGCCAGCTTCAACTTAACTTGGGAATTTGTATTTGTGTGGGTATTTCAAATTAATGCCATAAGCAGCTGTGCCTTATTCCATTTATTTATTCATTTCTGATTGAGCAAAGAGAAAAACTGTTCTCTACCATAGCACTGATTTGGACCTAATCTGGAATAGCCTTTTTTATTAATATTGTACTAAACCTCAGGAAATGATGCCATAGGCCACATATTAGTGCCAAAATACATATGAAGTCAGTTGATTCTATTTATTAAGACCATACAAGGCCTTTGACCTCCTTACAGTGCACAAACATTAGGCCAGCTGGCTTACAGACATTCTTTTATACTAAATCTGCACACTCATATCTGTTAGCGACTTTTCATTTCAACACGTCCCAAGGAGTACTAGAATTGTGGCAGTGGTTTATATGGTTATATTTAGGTTGCATGACTGGCCAGTAGAAGTACATACTGTGTCATTTTCATGCGTTCATTAGTGGTGGCTGATAACAGCCATAACGCTTCTTTCAGGCAGATAAATCATATTGAACTTAGAACCTGGAAATGATCAGATTAGGAATTGACTCTGAACACCCATCTCACTATAAAGCACAGAAATATTTAATTTGGCAGGAATTTATCACTGAAAAAAAGTGTCATCTGAGTGCAAAAGCATTTATGACTAGTTGCAAAAGCTTGAATAGGCACAAATCCCTTTCTGAGGTGCAAGTATAGGCTAGAGGTGTTACTGATTTTCAAAGAGATTCCTTGAATCTGTAATGAAAGGTGCAAAGTGACTTTGTTTAGTAGACATAACCCACATTTTCTAAGCCCATCAGGTTCTGCAAACTGCAAACAAATGAAATCTGTTTATTTCATGAATGGCCTGTCTGTTCACCACCTCAAGGTCTCAACAGAGACCAAATTCAAAACATTTTGTCACCATTCATATTCCTTCACGAATTCTCCAAGCCTGTATGGAAAAGTATCATGTTCCATTCCAGGGCTGCGAATGTAGTACGTTGCTATGATTATGTTTTGTCTTATATTGGGCATAAATTGCAGACTTTTGGTAGTAGGGTGAGCTGTGTGGAAGAAGGCAGTGAACTGCTCTATGCCAGTCCCAGATGGTTCCAGAAGGCTGAAAAACAGGCCAAAGAAGATGATTGAGCATCAGAAATTCAACCAGGCAGAGAGTTTATGGCGCCTCTACTCATACATATTTAGAAAGATCAGTGGGTGTGAGGCACAGGAGACATGGCTGGAGCCACCACCTTGGAAAGTGACTCTCAATGATGGAGGAGACACCTCCAAGGCAAATGTTTTCATGGGTAATGTACACCAAGGCAGGGACACCTTAAGGGACCACAGCCTGTAGAGGACCCTTGCTGGCATAGGGACACCACCAGGAGGGCAATAGCAGGTGAACCAAAACAGAGTAGGAGAGTATTTTAAGGAGCAAGAAGCAGTGGAGAAAAATAAATAAGAAACAAGGATCAGCAGAAAGAAACCATTAAGAGCAAACTCCAACCTCCTGATCTGCCTGTTATCTTATGAAAGTGATTGAAAGAGACTGTGTGACATACAGACCCTAGTATTCCTACAGTCAGAATTATAAGCATTCTTGTGAATTGATAAAAAGAACAACATGCAATTCTTCTGAAACAGTGGCTTTCCTTTTACAGAACGGAAGCAAAAATATGAGGCAGTGAATAAAAATAAAAATGGATCATAATAACTGAGTGATAATAGGATGCTAAATCTCTATGCTATGATAAACCTTTGTTATGTAGAGGACTGAGTTCACTGATTCACAGAGAGGAGAGGATTAGATTATGTTATTTGTTGTTTACATATTCTAAGATTTTGGGATCCCTAAAGGAATTCACAAACTCCATTTAAGTCTTTGTTAAATCTTTGCCACTGTGACCTACTTTAAACTCTTCTTGTAAAGGGAATGTTAAAACAGGGAACATCAAGGCGATTTGCAACTTCAGTGTAGTAAAAGAAGGCACTCAGCAGTTTTCAAAACCAGATAGAGTACAGCTCTTGTTCCTAACAATGCTTGCTAGATTAAATTTTAAACGTGTGTTCTGAATAAGTAGTTCATATAAGGCAGCACAGCTTCAGAACTTCAAATTTTGTTTTAAGATTGGCTCTTTTGATTATAATAAAAGGGATCTGCTTCTTGGAAGTCTTACCCTTGCAATTAAAAAAATTAGATTTTCTTTTTCACTCTTCCTTGTTAATGCTGTTCCACATGGAGGAATGAAAAAAATGCCTTCTTCTTATGATGACATTATAGGATTTAAATTTTTCCATATTTGTGTAAATCTGTGGAAATCAGTGCAGTCACTTTTGATTTACAGAAGTAGAAAATGAAGAGAATTGAGCCTTTGGTTGATAGTGTCCTAACTCTGACCAAGACTTTTTGCTCTAGTGTTACCTCCAGGAGTTTTCTTAAGGTTCACTGTTAGCAATGAGAGTTTCTGCAGTGCCAAAATCAGCTATTTAAGTAATAGGAATCAGTAAAAAGATTCAAGGCAATGCTGGAAAATGTTTTTCCTTCTGTTTCTTAATATCAGCAATTCTAAACTGAGTTGGTGATTGTTTAAATTAATTTTCTTCCAAAAGGACTGAGACTTCAATTGTAAACTAGTGTTGTATTCCTCAACTATCCTTCCTCAATGCCAGAAGAAAAATCAAAGACTATGAGACCTTTGTATCCTGTAGGGAGAACAGTCATGTCTGAATAGCCAATGTATTAAAAACATTGCAGGTGGATCTTGAAACGCAAAATAATATAACATCTTTATGACATAGAATTTTCTGTTCATTGACAAAATATTTCAATGAGTAGCTGAAAATGTGAACATTAAAAAAATGAGTTTATACTTCAAACTCCAAATTATAAATATGTAGTAAGAGTTAACAAAAATGCAAAAAACTATCTATACTTTAAGGTGTAGAAAGCTCCTTAACATCTGCATGAACTGTGATACAGTATATATGATGTGCTGCATTCCATCTATGGACCCTTCCAATTCCCAGATTAGAGGGAATCCTGTTTCCTCTGCTGTAGAAGTGTGGTATATACCCTCAAAGAGCAGTTTGAATTATACTTTGCAGAATAAATTCAAGCAGTTGTCTCCCTCTGCTTTTCTATCCTTCCTAAAAGTTTCAGGAATCCCAAAAGATTTAGGGAGGAGGGGAAATTTTTAGCTGTAAGAGTGGTGAGATGCTGGAGTAAGTTTTCAAGGGAGGTTGTGAATGAATCAACCCTGGCTCAAAGGCAGGCTGGATAAGGCCTTGAACTATAGGGAGGTGTCCCTGTCCATAGTAGAGGAACTGGGACTAGATGATATTTGAGGTCCAGTCCAACCCCTTAACATTCTATGATTCAGTGATTCTATGGTGCTACAATTATATGATTTGATGGGAGATTTAGAAGTCCAACAAATAAAACTATAAGGAGAAAGCCATAAGTAATGGTAAGCAGAAAGTAATAATAGCCTATGAGGGCATCACTCATGGTGAAGCAGGAGACTCCTGTCCACTTTTCAACTCTCACCTATCATTGTACATCCATCTTAATTCTGACGTGATATCACTGTGCCATTTCCACTTCTAGACGTGTCCTATACTAGCAGAAATCAGTGCAAATGAGATCTGGTCTTTGGTATGGATAGCTGGAACATTGATCTCAGATTTTATACATATAGATAACCTTAGACATATGCATTCCTTTGAACCTTTTGATGAATTATTGTCAGTAAAAGTTCTATTTATACCGTTGGACTGCTTTTGGGTCATGTAAAATTAATGCAACATGAACTGTAGGTCTTTCCTGACAGCTATGAGAAAAATAACTGCTGAGATACTTCAGAGCTCAACAGCTATGTTTTTCTGGAATTGCCTTCTGCCCCTAGAAAACATTAAATTTATTGCTAATGGTGGAAATGTTCATTTCTCCTTTAAGTATGAGTAGTGAGGGAGTGCGTTCTTCATTTCCCATCTTAATACCATTCCCTTGAGTGCTCCCCACCAATAAAAGGTATGTACACTCTTATAAGAAAAAAAAGTAGAAATCAATTCCTTAGAATCTTCCTTTTGAAAAATTTCCAGTGAAGATACAAACTGCATTTCAGAACACCAAGAAACATTGTGGGAGAAAAAAAGAAAAGAAAATAAAATTTTAAAGAAGTCTTGAGAACAACATTTTGATGTTTTGTCTTCCCTGTTATAAGAATCATCCACATTGAATGATGTCTTATATGTTTGCTGAACTGGGTATTTATATTGTATCTCACGATTTGCTTGTTTATGGCTGTTACATCTTTACATTCTTTTTGTGAGGAAATGCATATGAGAGAAATGGCTTCCTGAATAAAGTTACTTCAAGCTAAAATCTGATATTTATATAAATATATATATTTACTTCTGTTCACATTTATGAATATTTCAGATTATTCTCTATTGCATGAATTTGTTGTTGCTTTTGTTATGAAGACTTTTAAAAATTTGTAAGTTGGTAAATATTTCAAGGATTTTCTGCCACATGAGGTTGAAAGCTTAATTTAAATTTGGCACTTCTTTCATTATTTATGTTGGCAGAGAGAAATAAGCATAGCATTCATACCATAATGTTAAAAAAAATTGAGGAACTTCTTTCAACAGTGAATGAGTTCATTGAAATAAGAAAAATGGTACTGCCCTACAATTGTTCTTTGTATGAAGAAGTGTAAAAGAAGTTAAAAGATTTTTCAAACATGCTTCTTTCAACAGAGCTAGTGAAGCTTTGGATAGTATTTCATGTGATATAAATCTTATTGTAAGTTATGATAGGTAGTACGAAAAAGCCCTCTAAAATGTCAGTTGCTTTCTTTATCAGGATGACTTTTTAAACTGATAGGTGAAATTGGTAATTAACAGCCTTCAATGTTAAATGAATGAAGAGGTTCAGAGCTGAAATGTATATTGGCAAAAAGGACAGGAATCCCTTCTGCTGGTTATTCCTATGAAGAGTATGTGGTGGCACACACCTATATATATAAGCATTTCCTCTGTAGTCCGTAGGGAGAATTTAATTTCTCCGGACTAGATTAATTCTTTCCACATATGATTAGGCTCCTAACTTCCAGGCATCTGAAGTCTGGTAAGAGGAATCTAGGCTCAGGTCAAGGAAATTACCTTCTTTTTTCTTTAATGCAGATTAGCACTTGTGAGTTCACAGCGCAGAAGTGCCAACAGCTTTTTCTGGAGTCCTTGCCTGTGTTTTCACTAAGCTATCAGACTAAGCCTGTTCTTGTGAGAGCAAGTAGCCTTACTGAGAAGAAAACACAAGCAAAGTCTCTTATTGTTCCTGAATATCTAGACACTAGATATTCACTAGTATGCACTATTTACTAGACATTATTTGCTGTTTACATTGCTATCCATGTTTTTTAGAGTATACACTAAGTATCTGTATTGGCTAGCATTTTTATTAAAGACTCTGAATAATGCATGAGTGTTTGTATACAACTTACAAGCTCAGTAGGTTGTATTATATTAATATATGCACTATAAATCTTTCTAGTTCAAGAGTGTTTGATTATGAAATCATGAGGCTGGTGAATACACATGTAATCAAATTGAGTAATAGTCCTCTACATATAATATTTTACACTTTGAGATTAACTACCATCTGTGGACCTCAAACATTCCATATCTATGAACAATTAAACCTTCACACCTTTGTACTGCAAAAAATCTCTGCCATTTTTTCTCTCTGTTGCCACACACAATACTTTGAGTACTCTTTGAAGTTTTGGGCACCAGAATACAACAAACATATTAAATTATTAAAAAGCATTAAAAGGAGGATAATGATCATAGTGAATGAAGGGCCTTGAGTGGAAGCCGTATGAGGAGTGATTTGGGTCACCTGGTCTGTTCAGCCTGGGGAAGAGGAGACTGAGGGGAGACCTCACTGCAACTTCTTCGTGAGTGGAAGGGGACAAGCAGGCACTGATCTCTTCTCTCTGATGACCAGTGACTGGACCAAGGGAATGGCCTGAATTTGTATTGGGGAATTTTTAGGTCAGATATCAGGAAAAGGTTCTTCACCCCAAAGTTATTTGACTACTGGAAGAGGCTCCCCAGGGAAGTGGTCACTGCACCGGCCTGACAGAGTTCAAGAAAATTTTGGACAATGCTCTCGGACACATTGTGTTACTCTTGGGGCTACCCTATGCAGGGACAGGAGTTGGACTTTGATGACCCTTGTGGGTCCCTTCCAATTCAGGATATTCTATGATTCTATAATATGTATACAAAATGTAATACATTAGCAATTTAGTGCCTCATATGTAGAGCACAGCTGGACCATGTTATCATAACTGGGATGCTTTGGTGACTTATCTCATCGAAAGATGATAGTGCCACAATGATTTTGTTTATCAAATCATTTCGGTACAAGACAGTCTCATTCATGACTAATCCTAAGGATTTTTCACCTCAGGACTAAATAGCATAATTAAGCCTCAGTGAAACAGAGCTAATATATTCCTTCAATTATTAGAATGCTAATCATGGGTCTCTTAGAACTGGACATTAGAGCTTTGGATAACTGTCAAATAACCTGACATGGCAGAACTCCTTTACAAGCAGGTTTGGGGTTTTTTTGGTTGATTTTTTTTTTGTTGACTATTTTTTGAACAGCATATTTAGCTGATTTTCTAGATATCCAGAAAAAAATCAATCTCTTTTAAAAAAATCATGTTATGATCTGTGTAGCATATAAAAATGGGAATTGTACACATTTAATATCTGAAATTACTCCAGTTAATATAAATAATTTCATAGTCCAGGGGCATCAACAGGACTAGAACTTTGCAAGAACTGCTTTGTTGACAGAGGCAATATAAACAAGATTAGATGTGATGATGCACAACCACATGCAGAGGGACCCATTTAAATAGACTGTAAATCAATCTCATAATGCATTAAGTAAACAAGGAATACTTTGGGATGGTGATGTGGAATCTTCACAGGCTCATTATTTGGCAGGGGAAATGAACACTCAATGAATTACAGGAAAAAAAGGTTTCTGTAATTTTGAGACATTTTAGCTTGTTCCCATATCTAGCAAAGCACATGCTACAGCACTAGTTTATTAGTCACCTCAGAAACAAATGCTGTAAAAAAATTCCCATTATTTCCCACTGTGCAAATAGCTAAACAGGAAATATAAATAGAAGACTACTATGAATGCTCATTTGGATTTTACATAATTGACTAATTTTTAAAAGTTACACTGAAAACTAACCATAAATCAATTTTTTTGATAAAAAAGTGAACATAGGAAGCTTTTATTTTTTATCAGAAAAATTACTTCTAGTGTCACTTGAATCATTATCAATACATTTTTCATTACTTCTTTATAGCAACTTTGTTGCTGAGAAAAATATTATCTATAAAAAAACTAAAAAACAAAAATACTTTAGAACAAAACAGCATAAGAGTATTCATAGATTACTGGGAGAAATATCTACTAGTTATTTGAAATGAGAACTATGATTAGAACACCTAGATAGTTACTGAAGAAAGTAAAATGCATTGTGTAGGTCATACAAATTAGTATTTAATTCCAGTTCATGATTCACAGGTTACTTGTATATCTGCCATAGAATGGTGAAAGAAATGCTGAGTGATGCCACAGATCTCTCAGTGGCTGTGCATATCTTAAATTCATTAAACTTAATTCATTTATGCTGTGTAACAGTAACCCTGATGAGCCTTTGAGCATGCACATATCACTTGAACATTTGTCTGTGGTTGTCCCGTCTAACATACAATTGAAATATGTAATAAAAAATATCAGCTTTGGCTTCCTCAATCTTCTGTGCACAGTAACAATAATTTTAAGTACAATTTCACAGTGAACACACAGCAGAATTCTTAAAGACCTCCTGAAGAGACAAGTTTTAAAATTAGATTAAATTTGTCCTTATTATGAGATGACAAAGCATTTATGAAAACTGAAAGTTCAGCAAATGTGTTTGCCAGAGATTTCAGCTGTGCTAAAAAGCTGTCAGCCTCTTACTCTCTACACTCTACACTGTTTGCAGAATTCACCTGGGAGAGCAATGATGTTACAACACTAAAAGGCTCTACAAATTCTCAGCTTTTGTTCTGTACCCATAGGGTCAGCTGACAGATATGCATGGTTTAGGGGATTTTCACAGGAAGTATTTCTGTGTTCTCTAGGTGAGAGTGTGAAGTGGAATGATGCTTTGCAGATAATTAAAAGGAGACAGAGAAGAATCCCTGTCTACTATTAGACTGTATAAATCAAACCCAGTATTCTGAACAGTGAAAATGTCAGAGTTTTTAAGCTGGAGAAGAGAGGACAGATGGATACCCATTTTATAGGCTCAACTTTACTAGTGGCACAATTTCAATTAGTAGTCAGACCACTGAATAAAGCCATTTGCACACATAGGAGGACTTTTCTTCAAGATTTCTTCGACTGGACAGATTTTTCCTTTTTTTTCTAATATGTCTCAATTAAACCCCTTCAAAAAACTTGTACAAGCACTCCAGAGCACTGAAGTGAGCTTTTTGAATGTATAAAAGATTTCTTCAAGAGCTCTGATGTAATTTGTAAGTTTTCAAAGGTAAGATTTCTGTTATTATAATCTTCAAGGCAAAATGACACGAGACTTATCTTTTTCAGGTAAAGTTATAGGGTATTAAGGTAACAGAGACATGAGCATAAGACACAAAGAAGAAAAATAATCAGAAGTATGTATGAAAACTAATACAAAAAAATTAAACACTAAAAATAAAATTAATAGACAAACAGTGGAAATAAAATATTTACACCAATTAAAAGGTACTAAAATTAATACTATTAGATAGAATTTCTGAAAGATATTATATAATAAAATATGCTATTTTTGATACTTGTTCTATAATCTTAAGCATGTTTCCATATTAATAAAACTGGGGATTCGTTTCTATAGACACCAACACATATAGAATCTCAGAATCATATACCCATAGCATTGTTTGTGTTGGAAAGCTTCTTCAGAGATCCATCTGAAACCTCTTACCAGCGTGCAGTGGTATCTTTCACTTAGAGCAGGTAACAACCTGCTTAAAGACAAACCTTGAACACTTGCAATGACTGGACATCCACAACAACACTTCCAGTTATGGGTCCTTGGGAAACCTGTTCCAGTGCCTTATCACTCATATAATAAAAAAATTTCCTCTTTATGTCCAGTCTAAATCGACCTTCTCTCAGTTGAAAAACAGTGCACCTTCTCCTTTCCCTGCAGGGTCCAGTAAAAAGTCTCTATCTTTCTTTTTCAAAAGATCTCCTTATACACATTAATAGGCCTGGTGCTTCTTTTCTTCAGCCTGAACAAGCATAACTCTCTCAGCCTTTCCTCATAGGAAAGGTTCAATCCCCTGATCATTTTCATGACCCTCCTCTGGACCAACTCCAACAGGTCCATATCTTTTTGTGCTGGGGATCCCACAGGTAAACGCAGCTGGAACACCCTCCAGGTGGGGTGTCATGAGAATAATGGAGGAGAAAAATCACCTTGCTTGAACTGCTACCCCTATTTTATTCTTTGCAGCTCAAAATATGATTGAATATCTGGGTTGTAAGTGGGCACTGCTGGCTCATATTTAACTTTTCATCTACTGATATCTCCAAGTCTCTCCCAATCTGCTGTCATTGTGTTCACCACTCAGTCTGTATTGACATTGAAGATTGCCCCAACCCAGGTGCCCTTAGTCTTGCTGAGCTTCTTGAAGTTTATATTGTCTTCTTCTTCAAGCCTGTGAAAGTCCCTCTTGACAGCCTGTCTTCAGTCTGCACCACTCGTGGTGTCATGTTTAAACTTGCTGAGAGTGCACTCGGTCCCTCTGTCTACGTGATTAAAAAAGAAACTGAACAGAACCAGCCCCAACAGGGACTGCCAAGGGACACCAATTGTGACTGATCTCCATTTGGACATTGAGCTGTAGGCTGCCATTCTTTGCATGCAGCCATTAAAATTGCAGAGAATTTATATTACCTCCTGAACAAAGCTGAAAGAAATCCTGCTAAATCATAAAGCTGAGCTTAGAAACAGTCTGTCATAATAATGAAGACAGGCAGTACTGATACTCTTTCAATGTTTACTTATTACAGATCCATATCTCTCAGTGGAGAGAAGAGTAATTCAGACAGTGTACATTTATTAAGGGAAATGGAATTTTGATCATATGAATTATAAAAATTATATTAATCAATCTATTGAAATGTTTGAAATGTAATGTCCAGTTTCTTCATTATTTTCCCTAAGGGATTGACTCCTCCTATTTAGCTTTTTTTCTTTGTGATTTTCCATCTTCTTGCAAGAAGATACAGAAAAGAAACAAAGGAAGGCTAAAATCTTTGCAGAATTCCTATTTTGCCCTTAATTTTTTAAACGTGACAATTAAATCCTCACTTTTTTCTCTCTTTTTTTTTTTTTTAATTATGCAGTTTGCAGCTAAAGTTTGCAGTTAAAATGCTATATATACAAACAAACATTTCCTTTTTTTTTCACCAAGTTTTTTGACCAGGTTCCTCTTAATCACTCTCCCTCAGAAATTTTGACCCAAGTAGCACTTCAGGTTTTTAATTTGCATGCTGTTAGTCGCTGAAGTAGAAAAAATTGGTTTTGCACTTACTAACACACATATTTCTTTCCAGATATATATATATGTATATATAGATATATGTTGTGGTCTATATCTACACATACACAAACATCTACCAGAGAAATATTATGTTAATGTCACTGAACTGTATGGCAATGTCAGCCTCAGATAAGCTATAAACTTACATCTGGAAAGGGCTTTCAAAACTGTTTGGTTGCCAACTGTCAGATGTACTAAGTTATTGTAATTTATTGCTGACCTTGGATAGCAGGTGTGAAATGCATCAGGGGAGATGTAGTGAATCATCATGATTTTGTTTTCAATTATTGTGTTTGCTGTCTGCAGCTGAAATATGAATGAAACATATTTTATATGGCTTTTTTCAATGACAGCCAAAAAAAAATACATACAAGGCAAAGCAGTTTATGATTCTTCCTTTGTATTTTTAAAATTTCTGCTATGAAATAACCCCTTTCAAAGTGTTTAGACACATTGTATGCCCAGGTTGCATGTACTTTTACTGTAGTTAAGGAAAAGAAACAGTGGTAAGACTTCTGTAGTAAGAACAGTCATTACCTGCCTCATATAACATTCATTTTCCTAAAAATCTTGCCAGAGGCTCACATCAAATGTAGAGTACTGTCAAATGTAAACTTGAAAATTGCTGTAAACTTGACAATTACTCCAGACTATATGGATTATTGCAGCTTCTTTTGTGTCTTCAAACACAGTAAGAGATAGACTTTCTTGAATAACAAGGACTAGAAGGATTCCCTACTCCAAGGTATGAAGACAGCATTGTAGCTTTCCTAGTAGATGATGAGTCTAGAATAAAAATGGATTCTGGTTCTGAGTCACAAAGTTTTGTCAGGTTACTCAGAATTCTGTGTGATCTCTTTGCTAGTAATCTCTTCACTTCCCCTAGACCTGGTGAGACTTACTCAGCAGCACAGGTGTGGAAAATGAAGATAAAATCTTAATTTCAGCTATTTTCCACAGTTCAGCTCCTGACTGTCTCACTCCTTTCAGGCTCAGAAGAACATCAGCTGCACAAGGCAGACAGCCACCTTTCAGTGCCTACACCTGGATACTACTAGTGCTGCACATAGCACTAAGTTCAGGTAAGTGCACAGTCACAGATTATTTTCAAGAGGCTGGAGAGTCTTAAACATGTGTATGATTCCCTGCAGCTGTTCAGATGTGCTAATACTCTAGTTTGAAATAAATTATGTAATTTGAAAATAGCTACTTAAATTGTTTATTTTAAAGAAAGATCTAAATATTTGATGTTGCACTATCTCACCTTCCACAGACAGGATCTTTGGTAATTTTCTCCTAAATCAAGCTGATTTTTTCTTTACAAATTTATGCACCAAACTTACTTATTGTGTGTATTTTTAGATTATACCCTTCAAAAAATTTTGTTGCTGTTGCTCCAAAATTAAAATGCATTCTATATTTTTGCTTTGGTCAGTGTGCAGATATAGAAGGGTTTGGAAATAAAAACCACAAACATAATGCGCACATACATCTAAATATGTATATATGCATAGTTATTTCATATAAGAAAGATTAAAGATAATTTTTTAAAATAGCTAGTTAAAGACTTAAAGGAATGAATGATGGACTTAATCTGAAATTTTACATACTTAAAAGAAAAAAATGAGGTGTCACATACACTTTGAGTGATTACCCTTAAGCAGTTTTGAGTTGAGATACGAAGTACTCTGGGAAAAACAAAGTAAACTGATGAAAAACAAATACACAAAAAATACAAGCCAAAAGCTTGAGTTTACAATTAAAGCTACATTGGCTTATGAGATAGTTATCTCAAAGTACTCCATGAAATGAGAGTACCCATATAAAACCTGCATTTAGGGCACAAATTTAATGATTTTAATATAAGTTTATTTTCATATATAATGAAAAAAATATATATCATACTTTAGGAGAGTTAAACATAATGATTTTGGGGAGAAATAAAAGTTTAATTTTTAGAGTTATTGTTGAATTGCTAAAATCTTACTATTGGGAATATTATAACCTTCCACCTTAGTGCAGTCAGATAAGTGCCAATGCTTTAGCTGGTATTTCAAGGCAGAACTTCTGGATTTTATAACTTAATATAAATACAGTCAAAATTAATTTCATTCTATTCTTAACTCCAAAACCACAAACTTCAAAAGGTTTAAAATGAATTAATCTGCTTCTGAAGTAGGAGTATGGCATGGTAACCATATATCTGCTGTATATAGGGACTTGTTAACTAATTTGCTTGCTTTCTTATTTTCATTCTTTCTTTCCTTCTTTTTTTTTTTTTTCATTCTGTGTATAATTCTTTGAATTCAAACTCATAAAAAAACTGTTGATGAGATTCAGCTTCAGAGGAACAGTTTTTGACTCATAATATTTCAAAAAACACATTTCTGGAAATTTTGCCATATTAAATCTTAATAATATAAGGGTCTGGCACAGTCATTATTGAGTTGTCATCATAGTCTACAGGATATAAATCTAAAAAAAATGCCTCCTGTATAAAGAGAATTCTTTATTAGAACCACCTTTCTTTAAAATTATATTACATCAATATGTGATTTTTTTGTGAGCAGAAGTTCCTTTTATGTCACCATGGTTGGTGAACTCCCTGCTTGTGCTGCATCAGTGGTAGAGCTATTAGAAAATGTGGAAAGCAGCTTGAGCAGGTGACCTTTTAAAGAAAAGCTTGTCAAACCACTGATCTCAGTAAGATCTTCATTAAAGTGAAAGGAGTATCTGCCTATTTTTGTTTTTTAAACTTGAGAATTGAAATATCCTAGGATGATTTAGTTTACTTATATTTGATAGCTCCTTATTTTACAGCCCAAGTTTGATTCTGTATATATTCCAAACAGATAATGTTAAGAAGCACTAGCAAATTATTACTTCTATGTCTGTTCATAATCTGACTGACATTATTATAGCAAAAATTCTCTATAGTATATAAAGTTCTGCAGCAGATTGTTCGACAGAGCATAATGACAGAGGCATCAGTTTTATCAGGGCTATCTGCTTAAGAGTCTTAGATATATAGAATATTCCTCTAAGCAAATATAGTTGAAATTGGTCAACGTAACCAATGCATATTTCAGATGATATTGTTCAAAATGTGAACATCAGCAGGTTAAAGATGACTCGTAGGGATACCCAACATGTGTAACAAGTTGCAGCTAATTCTTCCATTGGTGTTTATCATAAATACGGAGTACACTAATATTTCGCGGTTAACAGGCATCTGGATTCAAAACAGTCTCTATCTTATGTGCCAAGTCTCTCTAGGCTGTCAGTTGAACACAGCTTGTTTTACAGTTTGCCTAGATTTCACAGATTGCCTAGTAGATTCTTGAGAATCTACTCAAGAATTTTGAATGCGTGAGAAAATGTATGAGGAATTTTTTATCCTGTCTTTCTTCAGCTCAAGAAAGTCACCATCTGCTTCAGTCATGCAAGAGAAGAGTTCATCTAATAGCAGCTGACACGTGAATTCCAGAGCTGTTGTGCCAACACTTCCAAAGCCATGGCTATGTCAGTAATTGGCCAGCTAGAAATAGTCATTAGGTGCAACGATTCTAATTAGGAACAACTTGATGGTTATTGGTTTTCCCCCTTTAAATAGCAGAAGATGCGGGGATCCACCTTTTTTCAGAACAAATACATTTTTAAAAATATACTTAATAAAAAAAAAAATGTCCATCACTACTGCTAAAAATGCTATACAACATGAGGATAGATTGTATACCTTCTGATATTGAAATACAGAGATTTGTCTTGAAACACTTGATATCCTGAAGCAGTATGAGAAATTTCCTCAAGTTGTACATAGTTCATGGCTACTTTACACTTCTTACTCTAACAAGCAAAGTAGAGTGATCTTTTCCAATTTTCAAGAACACACTTTTCCACAGGAATAAATGTTTTGCCTGTTTTCTTCACTGTGTCTATCTGTGACCATTTGTGCTTCAAATAAAAGTGCAGAGAAGATCTTGTTGCTAAGCTGCCAGAAATTGCATCACAGTTAGATAAAAGACCTGGTTATAAAAAAGGGGCTGGTGGTTGGAGAAAAGTAAACATTTTCACAGGTGACTTGGCTAGAGGTTTAGTTCATCAAAGACTTTTCTTTCTCTTTGAAAGAAACAGGAGAAAAGAAAAAATAGAGGGCTTTTAAAATATTATTTGGAAAGATCAGAGAGAGCAAGCAGTAAAATTGCATAGAAACATGTGAAGTAATTATGTCAAAATGGAAATTAAATAAAAGCAAATAGGAGTAAAAATAGCCATAACTGTAATCAACAATAGAAGACCTATGTTAAAAATGGAAGTAATTTCCTGAATCAGGGCTCTAAGAACCCTTACAGTGTATTTGAAGAGCAAAATGAGGCTCCCCTTGTTACTTGGTGTGATTTTTGTTTTAAGCTCATATTAAAAGAGAATCTTTGTAAAGACTACCAATAAGTGAATTCTTATATTTTTTTAATAATTTTTAAATGGTTATAATAGCTGAAGCCTATAAAATAAACTCTAACTACAGCTAAAGACCTGTCTTTACTCTGAAGAACCCTTTTGATCACTCATATCATTCTTTCAGTTTAATTGCCAGAATTAATGTTTGGACAGGTGGGAAGCCACCTGAACTTTGCTTTTTAATATAACTTTCTGAAGAAATAAATTTTCTGAGATAATGTTGGTCATCCTTCTTCCACTCCTTTCGTCAAAGCTGTTGAGTGAAATTGTACTAAGTTAATTTTTAAAGTTAATTATTTTAAAAATAGAGTTTCTATAATTTTTCTTTAAGTCATAAAAATAATTTATTTTTTAGTTCAATTTCATAAAAATTAACAGATTACATTAGTGAGCTTTTAGATGGATAATTGTTTTCATTCTGTTTTTTAATGAAGAATTTAGCCTAGAAATATTTAGAATTATGAGAATTGATATCCAAATTATGTTATTGGAAACACTGAGATATTAATCTTTAGATTATTTTATATATTAACAGTTACAAATAAATTTTATTTACCATTCATTTAATTCTAATATTTGTTTGAAGTTGATCAGATGAATTCCTTTTACTTTTGACTCATAGAGTATTAAAGACTCAGCAGAATATTCTCAAAGATTTATTGCAGAGTGCTTCATTTGCAATAAAAAACCCAGAAACATTATTAAAGTTGTTTTTTTTTTAAATTTTCATTTGCATTGTTAAAAAACAAATATAACTTTTAAGACCATGAAACTCCCATGTCTTTAAAACTATACTGTATATCCAGTGTGAGGTAAGAATTAGTCTTTTTTTGTTCTTTCCCATTGTTTGATGTCAAAACCCATCCTGAATTACCAGTTTCAGTTTTTCCTTAGATATATGCAAATAGTTTAGCTATCACCTTATACTTTGTCCTTTTCTTGCATTCTTGTAACATGAATGAAAAGTCTCTTGCAGATTTTGCAAATACTGATTTTTTCAAATAGATTTTTGCCTCTACTTAGAATCATTTTTATTACAGTACTAATACTGATAGTTGTATAAGGAATAATTGTCACCTTACATGATATCATTCTTGTTTTAGTAGTCCTACTGTAAACAGTGCAGAATTCAGGAGAACTAATAACACCTTCTCCAAATCTCCAAAGCTGTCCCAATTACTTCTTACAAATTTAGAGTATTGTGAAAAGTTCCACATTTTTAGTGACAAGGAATGGTAAAATTGTCTAATTAAAAGTCTTTTGTGTTCTTGCTTCATATTTACTTCTTAAACATAGAAGTCTAGACTTGAGTTGAGGAAAAGGCACAGTTATATCAAAGATTTCCAAATAAGAGCTATAATTTATTTTAATTTAGTTTTTTCTTTTTTTTTTTTTTTTTAACTTTAATGGTTTCTTTAACATAATGAAATTGCAGAATGTGAACAGTGAAAAGCAGATAAATAGTAAATAATTGATAATTATTAATTGAATAGAAATATTAAGATTTTTATATTTTTCCTAAAAGGCATTCTCAATGGAGGTTCCTTGGAACCAGTTTTAACTTTGAAGCTGATGTTCCCTTGAAGAGGAATATTGTTTGCATCAGCCATGACTCTTGATCTATCTGTCAGGTTTTCCAACTTAGTGAGGCTGAATCCCAGTTTATGCATATATAAATAAGTTTGTTAACTTTGCAGAACTTTTCTGGTAACTAACAAAAATATGATATGAATGAAGTATAGCATAAGCCAAGGTAATCAGCACAAGCAAATATTCTGTCTGTTTCTGCCAAAATTTTTGAAGGCAAAGGTATTGCCATCAGAGATAGTACTGCCAATTTTACTAATAATTCAAGTAATAAGGTTCAAGAAGTTATATTTAGATTGAATCTATGGATCAAATTTAAAAAGTACCTCTTTGCCTCATATTCCTTTTAACTTAGAGTGCTTTTGGTATTAAGACATTGGGAAGGTGTTCACAAAGCATTTCAAGGAGGTACGTGGAATGTTTATTAATGCAACAATCCCCTGTTTTTTGTGTCCAGTCTTCATAAATTTTAATGGCTGGTGTATTAGGAATAAATGCTATGTTTCTGAGGTTTATGGGCTAGTAAATGCAGAGGAAGTTGAAGGTGCATATAGTTTTTCAACTTTCAGGTCCACTTCAGACAAAAAATAGCAGAAGAGAAGAGAATTCTGTACAACTGTAAAGTTAAAAATAAGTAGTTAAACAAAACAAAGCGTAGAGTGCTTTATCCTTGGAATTGATTTCAGTAGACAAGAACTCAATGTCACGAACAAAAAATTTAAGGTATTTAAAACAGATTTTGGAGTCTGATCAGGTTGGGTTTTTTTGCTTATGTGAAGGCAGTTGAATGCTTAGTCTTTATTTTTAAAATATAATACTCCAAAATTCAGCATTGCACATAAATTCATCTGTGAATGTTTTTTGGGATATACCACTTCAAAAGATTTACTCAACTAGTAAAAAAGATTTTTAGTCTCAGTCTTTATGTAATCTAATTTGTCTCAGTTGTACATAATCACCTACGACATGTAGAGTCGTCTTTTAAATATCCCAAAATGGTGACAGTCTGGATGATTTCAAATATTTTAAAGATCTCTCTGTGAAGTTTACAGTTCATCTTGGTTTTTATAATTGTAACTTGCTAAATCTGAATAGCTTTCCCAATCTTTTTTCCATACAAATTTTGAATCATCACAACTCTTAGGCTATTATCCACAGCATTTACTTACCCTCACAAGAGAAACTTTACTACTCTTCTCCCAATACTGCAGTGGATGGTTAGAAAAGATTTTCATCAGGATTGAGAGCAGAAACCAGGAAAATGGAAACGGATGACCATTGTTTTGTATTTATGGAGCTTTAGAGACTAGAAAAGTTCTCCTGTTCTCTTTTGCATAGCTACTGGACTCAATCCCCTGTCAGCAGAACTGTTATGAAAAACAGCCTGTTTTAGTGGACTCCTTTCTCTTAGGTGCCAAGCTGTAGCTGGAGAAAAAATCTACAAATGTTAGTGTTTTTTGAAGGTGTATTAACATTTGAATGAACATCTGCCTTACCATCCTCAGGATCAGCCACAGGTGACCATGGTGTGGAAAGCCAAATATCCTAAATTTCAATAGTAACCCATATCTCCACCCAAAAATTTTAACAGCATCCTTAAGATACTGAGCTGCAACAGAGATTTCCAAGTGGTCCCACAAAGAAAAAGATTTTCTGCTTCTCTCTCTATTTATGCTTATGTGGATTTTCCACATCAGGTCCTCCAAGAAATGGTTGGAAAATTTCAGCTCAAGATCATTGATATCAATTTCAGCTCAATATCGTTGTTAATATGTTGAGATGGGTTGTTCCCATTTATCCCCTAAAGAAATGCTTTAGAGATCTGATGACAAAAGTCTGCATAGCACAAGCCCCTTCAGTTCTGCCAGTTAAAAAGTGTTCGGACTTCCATCCAAACCCTTCTTTTTTTATGGCTCTCTGCATTCTGACTACGAAGTAAAACATGATTCTTTCAAAGTCCTGGGCATTTTGCCACCACTTCGGGCCATGGGGCCAATAAAAATCATTAGCAATACATAAATTTTATCCAGTGGGCTTTCCTGAACATGTGCAAATGTTCATAAGGTTAGAGAACAGAAATCCATATGTTGTATCTTACATACTTGGAATGCATTGAGTTTAACTAGTTTAGGATAAGTTCCTATGAATACCCTGATATTTTTATATCAAATTAGGACACATGTGGTTCAAGTACTACAATAAGAGTCCTGATTAAATAAACAGATTACTATTACATTCAAAGAGATAAAATCAATCACTGCAAAAACACTGCTTTTTTCATCTTTATTGTATTATATTCACACTAAGCTACAATATTTGTGAAATATCAACATTTTCTTTGGTGGAAATTTGCCCTTTTAAAATAGAGAGTTTCCATCTTACATTTCCTGTGGTAAAGCAACACTTGAGTTATTGGGAGGAGGGGGCACTGTGAGATCTTCTATTCAGTAAAACATTTTCATGGGATGCTATGGAATATTTTGGACAAATTTTAATTCATCTAAGTAGCTTTCTTAATATGACTACCTGACTTATTCAGTAAGAAGCACATACTATTCTTTAAGTTTGGTACACCTGGAAGAAAAATATCCTATTTCTGGCTTGTTCTTGAGCTGTTTTGAATAAGCAAGACAGCTAATATTTTGGGAGTTTGGTTTGTTTTGGAATTTTTTTTCAAATGTGATTTTTATTTTTTCCTAGGCTAGTGTCAGGTAGTAGCATAATTTTAATGTGAAAGCAAAAACAGCAGAAGAAACCTGAAAACTTTTAATGATATTAATACCTTCGCAGCACCTAAACTTTTAACATGTAAGTATATTGGGTCTGTTAAATATGACACTTAACAGAATCCTGTACACATTGCTCTGTAATGATATTATTTTACAGAAAATTGTGCCATAACAGAGCATTTTAACATCCTACAACACATTGTGGGAGTGCACTTGAAAACAATTTCATAGGACTTTTTTTGGAGATAAATGTAACTGGAGCTGAGGTACTCTATAATTGCATTTTATTGTGTCTCTGGCTGTATACCTATACACCCACACCAGAATTATTCCTTTCTTTGGGCTATTAGATTTTGAAAAGTGAGGATATTGTTGTACATGGAAGCATTGATGCAGAGCTCCTCTGAAACATATATGAAGATGCCTAAAATTATTTTTCCTAAGAGTTTTAATTATTTGGATGATCCTAAAATGATTATCAGTGTAAACATATTTTAGAATCAAAGTACATTAAGATAAAAGAAAAAAAAAATAAGAGAAGCCCCAAAATGTATCAATTCCATCCAAAGACTTGTCAGAAGTAATAGTTGCTGAGATGTCAAAATCTCAGCAAGAGTAGGAAAAGATTAAAAATATATAATTGCTACTTTAAGACATTTAATTTGGCCTGAGGAGATTCTTAATTTTTTATGTGTTGTGATCTCAAGTTCTTGATGTCACAAAAATTTTGGATCCTTATACTGATTCCAAGTGATTGTAGAGGAAATGTACTGCATTTATATTCCTCTAGTGTTAAGTCATCATGATCTAAATTTTCTGAGCTGTGCACTGGCTGTGAGAACAAAGTGTCCTTATAAAATGTGAGCATTTTTCTTGCATGGTGTTACAATATTTAATCCGGGTAGGTTGGCAAAATAATTTGTCTATATATCCTGTTTCTTTTAGTTGTTACTAACACCTTTCTTAATTTATTGAGTAATTTTCAGCTGTGTAAGAGTGATTAAATAAATAGAACATATAATTTAGTTTTACCAATGGGTACAGTATGCTAGACACTTTCATAAAAATAAGAAAAAGCAAAAGTGAAATAACTGGACCATTGACTGGATCATGTTAGAAATACAGCTCTGATAAAACGTACACACACACACAAACACACACACACACACACACATGCATATCTATAATTTTTAAAAATTCTTTCTCTTCTTTCTCCCATTTTCCTCCATCCAGTAATTAAATATAACAGGGTTTCACGCTGACTGATGATGTGTTGGACTAACCATTACATGCCTTGCAGCAGCTCTTGCTCACACTGCAGCCTGACTCATTTATGGGGTTTCTTATGTAAGTCTTCAGTAAAAATATTATGTGTAGTGAGCTAAGACGTACTGTCAGGCACAAAAATGGAGTAGAAAGGGTGTTCTGAATTGTCACTTACCATCCCTTACATCTAAATATCCTTTATTACATTAGCAGAGTAATTTAATTGCTGTGAATGTTGGTACCTGTAACCACAAAAGCTGTAGATCAATGCAAATTTTCACTTCTGTTCCAGATTTTAAAAACAGAGTGGCTGAGATGCACAAGTGCATTTTTCAAATTAAAGCACGAGCAGATGAGTGTTGCAAAGAGAGGGTAATGCTAAGACCTGAAATCACCTGATAAAAGGAAGTCAGCCCTAGGCCAGCTCTTGGCACCAGGTGTGCACCAGCTCAGGGCTCCTGTCAGAAAAATCCCTCACAGGATTCTCTGCTGTGTGGCTGTCACGTGCATCACTGAAATAATTTCATTACACTCCATGGCATTAAGTAAAAGGACAATATCAGTAGTTACTGATCATTCACAACTCCTCAACATATATTTTTTCTTACAATAAAATTCACCTGGTTTGTCTGGTTTGTGGAATTTTTTTAAACTTCATCTTTCACTGGATAGTGTTGAGATGCCACAAATAAATGTAATCTTGGATATATTGGTTTTACCTAACCAAATATTTAACTGTGACTAATTAACTTTCAGCTATTAATATGAAAGTTAGCTCAATATCTCATTCTCCCCTTAAGCTTTTTTTTTCTTTTTTTGTGATTAATTCTCTAGAAAAGTAAACCAGAAATTGCTGAGCATTTTATCTTTTTAACGCTTTTTTTTTTTTTTTTTTTTTTTTTTTATTTTTTTTTTTTTGTTAATTTCAGTTCTCTAGTTTTAAAATGATAGGTCTGGGTTTTTTTTCAGAAAGAAATTCAAAAAAAGACAAAGTTTTGTATTCAGGTACAATGATGGTTATGTCTTTTTCAAGGACTATAATTAATTTTAAAAGTATTTGAATTAATTTTAACTCTAAAAAAGCATAAAAATAATTATGATATTTCAATTTATTTCAGTAATCTTTTTATATTTTGTATTCCTTTTACTTCTGAAAAAAAGACTTTGGTTTTTGCTATTTTTTTTTTCCACTTCTCATGGTTCAGATTAGAAGTGTATGAAAAATCAGGATAGAATTTCTGATGAATATAATAGTTAGTCTAGGACAGCCAAAACAATTAAGTTCTTTGCAACCAGTACCACACAGTCTCTGCTGTTCACATTTCTATGCATATCTGGCACAAGTTACGCCCCAATATTTTTTCACTTTCAAAAGGAAACATTGCTAAATCCCAATTTAACTGCTATTGTCATTATTGAATGCTGCTTTTTTTCTCTAGAGAACTGCTATTTTTGCTAGCCTTTACAAACTTTCTGTCAATGGAGCCTTCTAATTAAAGTTTTTTGTAAAATCTGGAACATCATTTGAGCTTGAATTTCCCTTAACTAAAACAAAACAGGGTCTTAGGTATCTGCTTGGAAGAAACATTTGGAAAAAATTAATACACAGAAGCACTGATGATTATAAACATGTGTCCTTCAGACTGTTTTAGGCGCACATGCCATTTTGAAATGACTCAGACTTATTTATTTAAAGTGATTAATACAGCAGCATTTAAGAAAAATATCTATGGGATTTACTGTATGGAACATTCATTGCAAAGAGAGTAATAGACCTGCTACTGTATTAAGGATTACTTTGTCTTTTGCCTTCCTTTTCTGCCGATTAGTTTGTTGTTGTGTAATTTTATGAGAACAACTTACTGGCAAAGCTGTATTTAAATTTTATATACAAATATATCTCTCTATGTCTCATGAACACCACTGAGCATCAAAAAGACATCTCTATGTCCTTTACCTGTTTTCTTTTTAGTGCTGGAACATGGAGCTAAAGCATTGTTCTGTATAAATAACAAATTACATAGCCATGATCTGTTGGAAAAGTAAACCACTTCTCATCTGCTGAATAAAATACCATTTTCACTTTCATAGCTATGCAGAACTCTCGTATTTTATGCATTAGAGAATATTTATACAAGTATTCTTTAAAAATATCTGGATGAACAGACTTTATTGGGTGTCAAAAAGCATCTGTTGATAAATGGCTTTGTATGTGTTCTGAGTCAACATTAATCAAAATAGGAAAGTATTCCTTCTTAATCCAACCTCCTAGAATAACCATACATTTAAGCAGAATATAAATTAACTAGAATATCTTTGTAAGACAGGTATTTCAAGATTTTATTGCAGAAATAAGACTGGAACAAGTAGGATTATAACTACAAAAAATGACAAATATTTAAATTATTCTTAAAAGCTAACATATTGTTTAAATTTTGGATATCTTATTTATTGGATTAATGTTAATTTTATGTTGTAAATGGAATCTTTTCTCTCTGCCAAAGCGAAACAACTGTATAATACATTAAGCATTTTTGTTCATAAATAAGAATTACAGGGTCTTGCTCTGTCTTACAGTTATGTGTAGCTCTGCTATACACCTCTTAAAGGTGGAATTTGTTAAACAATAGAAGGATTATTTGGTCATAAAACAGAGCAAAGAGGAAAACATCGAAACAACTCAAAAAAATCATGCAACCTTAATGGTTGGATGATGTGTACTTACTTCTGTGTTAATGAGTTCATAAATTCTTTAAACATAACATTAGGGATGTGTTAAAGTCATGGAAAATGAGGCTGAAAAACTTCTCAAACACTTCAGGAATTCATCTGTGGAAATTCCCTCCTGAAGGGAGGGTCACTATATCTAAACTTTTCCTGACAGATGTTTATCTAACCTGTTCTTAAAAGCATCTAAAGATAGAGATTTCACATCCTGCTAGAGCAATCAGTTACTTTGCTTAAATAGCCTCGAGGCTGGAAAGTTTTTCTGAGTGTCTGAGTTAGATCTCCTTCAATGCAATTTAACCTATTTCTTTTTTCCTCTTCCATTGGAGCCAGTTCATTTACTCTTTTCTGCCATAATCTTCCATAGATTTGAAGGCTGTTATTTTGGCACCCTGTAGTTTTCAGTCCTACAGATGAAAGTAGCTGAATTCCTCACTTTCCTCACAAGCAGTAGTTTTCTAGATTTCTGGCCATTGTAACTATCTTCCAGACTCTATCATGCTGGTCCAAAACTTTTTTAAAATCTGGGGTCCAAAACTAGGAGAAAAACTCAGCTGAGATCTCAGTCATGCTGGAAAGACAGGAAGGATTTGCTGAAACATTTAATTTATGCTAGTCTTCACAGTCTCTTTTATGTTCTTCAAGGAGCAGGACAGGTACAACTGTATTGAGAGTGACAATCAGTCACCTAGGACCCATGCAGCCAGGAGATGCACCCTAAGGACAAGATCCATCAGCCTTTAAAAATGAAATGCCTTGCATTAGGGCTGCCTCTGAAGGTTGAGGGGCAAACAGCCATTCCAAAGGTAGCACGTCTGTAAATGAGGTCAGCAACAGCCTGTGAGAGAGGGCTGAAATATTTCCTGTTCAAGTCTAAAGAAGGTCTGCTTTTGCTCTGAAAACTTAATCCTGGCTCATTATATTCCCACTTGACCCTGAAAATCTCTCACCTTTAGAAGAGAAGGGGATCTCCTTTAGGATGCTGTGTGCAATCACCATGAATAGAGTGTAAGGATGGGTGTGACTCTGATCTGTCTGATCAACCCCGTGCCAGGACTTGTCTCTGCCTTTTGTTGCTTCAAGTTCCTCTGCCAGTGGATTTGGCACAGTTACTTCATATGCACACTTAGTAGCTACACCACAGATTTCACCTCAATACGGAGTGTAAAATATGTATTGACATTGTGGCAGTTTAGTCACTTATCTGCTTCTTAATTAACAGATAGTTAATCTGGTTTGTAGATACAAAACACTTTTTCATTCTAAAATAGAGACTATTCTTTCCCTGTGAGAAGTGCATGTGCCCTGTTTGCCTTTAGTAAAATAATAAAATCCAAAGTCTGTTTATAAAGTAAGAATTAATCAATTTTCTACTTCACAGAAACACAGAGACTTTGTGAACCAAATCCCTTCCTTGTGTACTGCAGTCTGGTATATCCCTGGTATCTTGGCTTAAGCAGTTTTTTTGTTTGGTTGGTTTTTTGGGGGGTTTTGTTTGTTTGGTTTTTTTTGGTTTTTGTATTATTTTTTTTTTTCCTGACTTGAGATTCTTTGACGTGGTGCTGATTTTATTATATTTTACTCCATGTTTCTAATGCAGAATCCTAACCAAGTTACCTGTTTCTTTCTCCTCACGGGACCTCATCTGATCTTTAATCTCCCTCCGAAGTAGCTCGTGTTGCCTCTAAACAAACAGACCTGACATTCTGCAAACACACAGTCCTAATCCACTAGTTCCCTAACTAATATGAGTTGTTAGGCAGAGTTGATTAGCAGCTCTGTGCGGAGCCTCTGCCTGTTTACAGAGCTGTCAGCTCCTGCCTGCACTAGTTCATAGCAGGAATGGACTTAAAGTAAACAGTGTTGCCACTCTGAAGATAGGGAAACATGTCCAGATCAATTTAACTTGCAAGTAATTTTTTTAAGGATTTTTTAATGTCAAACTGTGTATTTTCAGTGACAAATTACAACAAAAAGCAGGGGGGAAAATCAATTCTAAACTTAGTCTTAATCTAGTGGCACAGAAAAGAAACCTTAGAAAGGTCTGACAATTTTGACATACCTGGAAAATGCTTAAATCATATAATAATGTTATAACAGAGAAGGAAATTATATGATCTCAGCTTAATGATATTAAGATCATTATTTAAAACCTATTAAATACTCATAGATTCTTCTTCATTAGGTTAAGCTATATATTTTTAGACCACTTTAAATGAAGATTGATATATGTTTTGTGAATAATTTCTACCGATTCAACCCCCTTCTTTTCGTTCAATTCAGAATGATAGCTCACATATATATATTCACAGGTGTGTGTGCATGTGTGTACTCATGTGTATTCCTGCTGTTTTTTGATAACAGAATAATTTAAGGCCAATTATGTAAATTAAAAACTACGTCTGACACCATAGGCTCAAGAAAAACAACATCAGTCTAGGAACAAGGAAATAGCAATGATTTACAATTCCAGCATCGCACTGTTGATAGCTTGCTTCATTTTATAGTAATTTACAGCATTTAATGTTGTAAATAAGTTATCTATGGTGATGTATTATACCATGAAGTGCAGTAAAAATAAATTCAGACAATATTTGATTTATATAAAACTTTGAATTCAGAGATTCATGTAGAATGGGGAGTCAAGCATGAAAATAATCTTTGGGCTTGGGAAAAAAGTTGTTTACAGAAATAATATTTTACACACACTTCATTGACTTATGGTAGTACTGCATAGCATTTGCCATCACTAAGTTTTCCTTATGGCATTTCTTCTTTGGAAGTTGCACAAACTGAATCCAATGAATCGTAGCAAATTTAATAACCCCTTGCTCTTGTAGCTGTTTCTGAGACATGAAACCTTTCTACTGCTGAACACTTTTTTGTGTTTCCTGGAATTTTCCAGGATGACAGCAAACAGGCATTTTCAAGTTTTTTCTGGAAAAATTCACTGAACAAGTTACAAGGCAGAAATATCAAAGTTGCAGCATATCAAGTGGATAAACAGTAATTTGCAAACCATCATAAAAGACTGCATAGTGCATAGCAATTGTCTATGGTCTAGAAAGCAATAATCATGTACAATTTGTACATTGGTGAAAAGTGATATTAAGTCATGCAATATCATTTTTGGTACCACTTTGATCTTATTCTAAAGGAACTTAATTATTAATATTTATCACAGGATATTTTATAGCATGTTTCTGTTCCTGTTAACAATATTTTATTTTCAAATTTTAAAAAAAATCTTATTTATGCCTGCAAAATGTACCTATCTTGAAATACCGAAAGATATAGACCACACACATTTGTGGTCATATATTTAAAATATGGTCACATATTTCTTTTTATTACATTCTGACTTTAAAAATACATCTAATAATAGTACAAATCCTGCTGTTTTCATTCTTTAGAAGCAACAGTCCAATGTCAAAATTTGCAGCAGGATATTTCATAACTTCCATCAAAGTGCTTGCATATGACGCAACTGTTTTGGGTTTGCATGGCCAGATTTTGGTATCTGGGGCTACAGAGGTCCTTCTGTGAGAAACTGTCCAAGTTTTTCTCCGTGTCTGGCAGAGCCAACGCCTGGCATCTCCAGGATGGTCCCACTGCTGGCCAAGGCCGAGTCAATCAGGAATGATAGTAATGTCCCTGTCATAACATATTTAAGTAGGGTAAAATGTTATTGATAAAATGTAATTGCTCTCAGAGAAGTGAAGAGTGAGAATATGTGAGAGGAACAGCTCTGCAGACACAAAGGTCAGTGGAGAAGGAGGGAGAGGATGTGCTCCAGATGTCAGTGTTGAGCCCATGGCTCAGACTGTGGTGGAGCAGCTGTGCCCCTGCAGCCCATGGAGGTCAATGGGAGCACAGAGATCCACCTGCAGCCCATGGAGAAACCAACACTGGAGCAGGTGGATGCCTGAGAGGAGCCTGTGAGCCCAGGAGAAGCCCATGCTGGAGCAGGTTTCCTTGTGATCCTGTGAGGTACCCACACTGGAGCAGGCTGTGCCTGAAGGACTGCACCCCGTGGTAAGGGACCCTCATTGCAGGAGTTTGTGAAGAGCTGTTGCCCATGGGGTGGAATAATACTGGAGAAGTGTATGAATAAATAGAGAACTGTCTCCCATGGGAGGGACCCCACACTGAAGCAGGGTAAGGACCCCTCTCCCTGAGCAGCTGCAGGAGCAGTGTGTGATGAACTGACCATAACTCCCATTCCTCATGTCCCTGCACTGCTGCGGGGTAGGAGGTAGAGCTGGGAAGGAAGGATGCATGGGAAGAAGATGTTTTTAAGGTTTGTTTACCTCTCATTATCCTGCTCTAATTTTGTTAGTAACAGATTCAATTAACATCCCCAAGCTGAGCTGGTTTTGCCTATGATGGTGATCGGTGGGTGATCTCTCCTTATGTCAACTCATGAACCCTTCATTATATTTTCTCCCCTTTGTCCAGTTGTGAAGAAGTGTGATAGAGTATCTTTGGGGGACATCTGTCATCCAGTCAGGGTCAACAACCAGAAAAGAAAGCCAGTGAAAAATATCTCACTTGGTAAAATTAATTAGAAAATTTGAACAGATAAGTACTACTCAATATGTGTAAGTTCCTCACAAGTAAGGCTAAAAAAATTAGAAATAGTACTTGCTACATACTTATTTGTATCCATCATTTCTTATACCTAGAATGCTGTACAGCAGTGATATTTCTAATTCTTTTTTTTTCAATTCCTCTACCAATTTTATTTTGAAAAATATTTCAGATTTGAGTTACGGGGTGGGGGTGTGGTTGTTTCCTATTAGTAGTTTTATCTCACTTGTTCACTATGGCACTTTTTTATGTTTTAATAATCACAGTATTAAACTCTGTAGGGATACCTCAGAACCATAGTACTGGTAAATGTGAAATTAAAACTCTTCATTATCCTTTGCAGGAAATCTGTAGAGTTTTGAAATTTATTTTTCAGTGAAAGAAATCATTGCGTCTGGAAAAGTTACTTGATCTACTTATTAACTAAACTGATGGGTAGAGTTCTCTCTAGCATGCTTCAGATCGGGCCAGCTTAAGGACTCTCAGCCGTGTACCAAATTAATTTTGTCAGACTCTGAGTTTGGCTCAGTGGGAAAGGTTTGGGGAAAATCAGACGGAAATATGATGGCTTCAGGGAAAAACATAGCTGGATGGCCTCTATGGCCCATGACAATCATCTTCTCTTAACGCTACAAATACCAGGATGAAAACCCAATGCCTCACTCACCCACGGGAAGACAATTTTGCATGTAGCATACTTAACCTACTATAGTTTCCATATCTGCATTGTTTTTTATTAGGAACGTAACTCCCGGATTTCTAGATTTTGAATTCAGTTGTCTAGGTTCATTTCATTTTTTCTGCATGCTGTGGATGTGCCATGAAATTAAAGGATTTTATATAATTTGATTTTATTATTAAATACATTCATAAAACTGAAATCCATGATGATTCACTTTAGCAATATTATCAGGCCTGTTGGCTACTACAAAGTGAAGTAGGAATGAACAAATTCAAATTGATCTCTTACTAATTAGAATCTCTTTCTATAAAATCACAGCAAGATGTAAGACCATGAATACAGAAAATTGGTCTGGGAAAATACAGACTGTGTTAAAAATGGCAACATTCTAATAGATACTAAAACTAATTAGGTTGGGATCTTCAAGGCAATTTACTTGCCTTCCTGTCCATTTATGAAAAGCTATCTGGCATAAATTCTGTAAATTGTGGAAACTCTCATTTGAATAATAGGCCATAAAAAAAGTTAGTGCCTGAAAGTAAATGATATAATATCACAGAGTCATAGAATGTTAAGGTGTTGGAATAGACCTTAAAATTTTCCTTTCCTAGCCTCCCCACACTGGACCAGGTTGCTCATGGCCTTATCCAACCTGGCCTTGAACACTGCCCTTTAACACAACATCCCTGGGCAACATATTCCAGTATCTCATCACCCTGTAGATACCTTCAGGATGCATCTGGATTTAACACAGACTTTGGGAAGGCCAAAATTATCTTATTAATGACACCAAAGTCCTCAGCTAAATTTAATCCTGACTGGAAAGGAAAGTACACTTGGAAGAAAAGATTCAGCTGTTTTCTGTTCATTACATAGGTCTTTCTATTAACACTTAAAAACCTTAATGCTACCAGATTAAAAGTCTATTATTTGGTTTTCTCAATACCATCTGTTAAATCTCTTCAGTTTTCTCTTCTAACACTAGTAGAATTTCTACTGACATAGTGACTACGTTTGACCACTCAGAATTATATATTTTCAGAACTCTTTTCCATCACTAAAACCAAATTTAAAATCTCCAACTGTTAATTGTAACTATGTCTTCACTAGAGTTTAAACAAACTCCTCTTTAAATATAAACACCAAGACAGGAAGCAACTCAAAAGCTTATCTCATAAATATCCAGAAATATTACATATTAGTGGAAACTTAAAATATCTAATATAGCAGTTTGGCTTTTGGGCCACATGTGTTTAGAAGAAGAAAATGTATATACTGTGAAATGAAAGTTAAAAGACACTAATACAAACTTTGTTCATTAACTCTGGAGAATTTTTTCCTTTTTTACTGGCTGGTTGGCCACTACCTCTGACTTCTCCCATCAGACTCTCCAAAGACAACTGAGCAATTACCCTTTGTCTCTGAGGTTAATTACCAGCAATACCCAGCTGACCATTAAAGGCCTATATAATCAGCATTTGGATAGACAGGAGACAGAAAATGTAAAAGTAAAACCAGAAAATGCTGGAGAAGGCAAATGTCCACACTTCAGATGTATTATGTACATTCATCTACCCATAGAATATGTAGAATCCCATTAGTTATTAATTCAGACACAGTTAATCTTTACTTGTCTGTAGCATTCTGAGGATACTCCTAATAATTTCTTTTTGATGCTGTCCCTGGGAGAGGGGGAAAAAGACATTTCCATTGATTGATAGTTTTTCATTGAAAAGAAATTAACCCTCTTCAAATTGTGACATCAAAGTGTTCTTGAAACTGAAAGTGAAATTTTCAATATCAAGCATTTGCAAAGGAATAAAGAAAAAAAGAATTAGAGTGAAATAAAAATTACAGTAATTTTTATTATTTTTTAAAATTTACCCATGACACGTAATGTTAAAATTTTTATCCTGTCTGAATAAACACTGATCCAAAATCTTGCTGGTATAGTATGTATAAAAAATTAAGTATCCACAAAAGAAGGGGTTTGAACCATGTGGTGTACAACCTCTTAACCAAGGCTACAACTTTGTGATCACTTAGATCAGATCACACATACCAAGTTAGTTGTACCTCAAATCAGTTTACCAATCAGCTCACCCTACATCCAGGTAGATCTTCCAAAAAATTGGAAAGGATTGAGAGCTGAACAGTCAGCTGAGTCAGAAGGAAAGCTTAAGCCTTGAGCACAGTCACCCTGACCACATGAGGAAGAGTTCAGTGAACAAAATTGATTGACAAAGATATCTAAGAAGATACTTGAAGATCATTTCAGAATCGAAATTGTTCAGATATATCTTGAACCTGTATCAGAGTACAAGTAAGACGGGGACATTTTGTGTGTGTCCTTCTTTCTTCAACCCATGTCTTGTTTTCCCAATAAATGAAATTCCAGATGTGCTTCAGAAGAGATGTAAGACTAGATGGATTCAAATGAGAGCTACAAGGTCTTTCTGTCCAATGCCTGATCCACATGCTTGTATGTCTGGGATGTAGGGCACATCATGGACTAGCTTTGCCTCTCAGTATAAATGAAGCTGAAATTTATGACAGAATATACTGTATACTGTCTAGCATAAAGAACATTCCAGGAGAGATGGGAAACTTCAGAAGAGATTGTATTCTTTAATTTGTCATTCTTGAGGGGAATTATACCCACTACATTCCTGAAAAGAGAGTTTCTTATGGTGTCTCATTTTGTTTGGATTAATCCTTACCATTTACCAATTCCAAGATTTTTCCCTGACAAATTGACAAAAATTCTAAGTTAATATAATATTTTTATGATTTTCTATTACAAATAATTCACTCTTAATAGTTTGAATTAATCCTTTGCTAGCAGAAAGATATATATATAATCTAAAAATAGTTTTATTTAATTTATTTAATAGTTGGCTTCAATATCAAATAATGTATATGCTTAATTTCTTCCTCAGTCCTGTGTGAGTATTAATTCACTTCTAGCTCCCCTTTGGTGTGAACCAACCAGCTCCTGCAAGGCAAAGTCTTCAAGTGATTCTCCAGATTATTCTTCCAGTTTTACTGGAAGGCTTAAGGGAAAAAAAAATGAATGAAATTTGCATATTTGCTATTCTATGACTTTTTCAACATTTTGCCAGAAGAACCTGCATTCCCAAATGCTTCAATAAGATCTTCATTCTGATGTTTATGCAACCATCTGGTCTGCACAGACTTTGTCTACTATCAGAAAATTTTATCTGAAAAAAAATCACATCTATATATAGTGAGGGTCATCGAAACACAACAAGTGCTGCAAAAATCTCAGTCCACCATGTTACTTGTTGTAGAAAAAAATTGATCCTCTCTGGAGAAGTGAACTGTTCTGGACCATTTAGCATTTGTGCCTGTATGCAGCTGTGAAGTGCCAAAGAGTAAATTCTCAGTGTGGCCTCATATTTCTTCATTATGTCGTTCCATCACATTTTTTAATACATGTTGTACCTTGGTTTATGTACCTGAGTAAAGAGACCTTTTGTTACTTTGATGAAGGATGATGCAGAGAACATTTCTTCTATTTTGCTTTACTTTTTTGGGTTTTGATTTTGTTCTGCCATAATTGAAAAATTTATTTTTGTTTCTATTGCTGTTTTTAAAATACTAGTATTCCTATTCCCATCTCCTTTTTTTGTGTGTGTGTGTGTTATTTCTACACATTACTTGCTACATTTGATGTATCTTTATATTGATTTTTATTCTGTTGAGAATATCAATTTCTTTGTACTTTAATACTTTGCTATACTGGCTTTCAGTATTTTTTTTTTTTTTGCTTGCTCCTGCTTCCTTTTTGGTAGAAAAATAACTTTTCCAGATGTATAATTTTTGGCATATATATACACTTCATTATATATTTTAAAGGAAAGAGATATGTTTATCAGCCTTTGATGAGATTACTGTCAGAAACCTTTCAGTTTCTGTTTATTTAAACCAGGTATTTTTATAGAGAAGAATAGTAGTGGCCTCTTCCAAAGTGATGCTGAGTGAGTAAATGAATTAATATGAATAAGTGGTTTTATGTACTGTCAGGGGAAGATACATATCACTGTGGTAGGATAAGAGACTTATTCGTTATTATGATTGTTGATTAAGACCTTGCCATGCATTTAAGTGAGATAAATAGCATGCAACAAATTCTGTGAGTAATACAGAAAAAGGGAGGTTGTTTGGTTTGGTTTTGTTTCTTAATAAAGCTAATAAGTTTAGTAAGTGTAGTGCCACTTATTCTAGATTTCCTAACATTTTAATACAACTTGTGTGTAATTAAATTTGCTGAGAAATCCACCTTGTTTTAAAGTTGGGCTTTGAATAGTCATACAATTAGCTTACCATGGGCTTTCAGAATTGTCCTTTGAGAATCCCTTAACTGACAAAATGCTTAATGCACCTGCATCTTATTTTTCTCCTTTCTCTTTTCATTATGCACATTTCAGTTTCCCTTCCAAAACTCAGGACAAAATTTTTTCTTGATGCAGGACCAAGTATGGTCCAGTTTACAAAGGCAAATACTAAGTTAGGGAACAAATAGGAAATAATTTCTGAGACTATAGACACATTAAAAAAATCCCTCTTGTTTGTTAGTCTCAGCTATGGTTGGATTTTGCATAGACAGGGGCAGAAACAGATGTGGTATCTAAGGAGAGAAGAAGTGCTAAAAATACAAGGCCAAAATCAAGCAATAGTGGCAGACAGTAGGCTGTATACTGCTCTTCAGATCTGAACAGTGTTGGCTGATACAGTCTGTAGATAATCAATGTGTCCATTTTGTTGACATTTCTGGGAAAGGAGGGGGCTGAAATTCTTCTTAGCCCTTATTTTTTTTTTTTTTTTTGCAGCAGCACAGATGACAGCTAGAAATAAACAGTGTTTTCAGGGCTGAAATGTCTGGCAGGCATGATCATATGCAGGCTCTGCTTGAGGTAGCAAAATACTGAGCAAAAGGTTGGGATGGTAAAACAATTTGATGAGAGGTAGCTGTAGCCCCACATTCTTTTTGCACATTCAACCCACATTGCTAATGCATGGGGGTGATGAGCACTGCTTCAAGTATGGCTTGTGTTGAATTCAAACTCAACTCTTGATCTGCCCCTTCCTAAGACCTTTCCCCCTTATCCTTTTGTCAATGATTGTAATGTTTATGTGAAATCAATAAAAAATGTGGTTTTTTCAAGAAAAACTCTGAAGTCCTGACCTTACTACAGAGCTGAGAATTCAACATTGAGTTGAGGATGATATCACCCACTGTGCAGAGCAACTGGCCAGCTGGTGAGAAATTCCGGCTGTCATCGCAGTGCAGGGAGTTAACATATTTATCAGATACTTTAGATGAAAAAGTGGTAGTTCATGGGGACTTTTTTTCCCTAAGCCATCTGGTCCTGAGGTGCCTATTACATCTATTATTGAATCATTAAAGTCAATGAGGTGAATAACACGATTAAACTTGTTTACTTGTCATGTAACAGTCGGTTAACAGTGAAATGTAACTTCTACTTTCTGGTTTACTCTGCATTTAAAATACATCTCAGTTCCCCTAAGTGATACCTAAAATTAATGCCAGATAAATATCTTTTAATTTGGAGTCTAATTTAAAAGTACATTAATTCTTTTAATTCTGCTCTACGTAGGAATATTGTATTGCAGTCCCTGCAAAGATTGCTCTTTATAATTAAAACAATAAAACATAAATAATTGGCAATAAGTACAGATATGTAAACTCATCACTTCACTCTACTAATCAGGTATGTGCACATTTATGGAGATTCTGCACAAAATGCAGTTTGCTCATGCAATTGTAGGAAAAGCAAAAGGTAGTAAATCTGATCAATATATAAAAAGTCCCATTTGCATAAAAAGGTTTAAAGCATTTCATTAGATACACTCATAAAAGTGTGAATAAGCAGTTATTGTATTACTATAAATGGATTATACCTCTTTGTACTAAACTGAGATTTAAATAATATGGATTATACTGTTTGAATTAATTTTTAAAGCTGAGAAATCTTACTGTAGTAACAGTGAAATTTAGTGTAAAGGTTTCAACAGCTATAATTAATTTTACTCTGGAAATTAAGAACTAAAGATGCCCTTTTATATTTATGTTAAGACGTCCTTTAGAGATCTGCAAACTTTTAAAAGTGCAAATATTCTTAGGCTTAATGTGAAATATTTCCAGTCAAGAGACCCGTGTTTCTAGACTTCAGCAGGCTTTAAATTAGGGAATTAATGAATAATATTATATAGCAATGTAGATAATTGTTTATACCAAGAACAATAGGATTAAATAAATAAAATTTAATTTTTTTTTAATTTTTAAAAACCCAACTTTTTAAAATGTATGTCTTATCATTGAATTTGCTAAAGTCATGTCTATATGGTCAGCTTTAAGTAATCTGAGTATTAATCAGCAACTTCACACTTCATGCATCTAACCATTACACATGACACTATGTATTAAGAAAAAAGTATAGTTTAAAATATTATGCTGAGAAGATTTTCCTCTGATACCTTGTCCTGGTAGCTTGACCTTCAGATCCTAGTTTATCAAGTAGGTTAAAGTAATGATACCTGGAAAAACTGTTATCTCATTTTTCAAAAAAGTGAAATGCACTAAAAAACACGATTGAGGGTTGTTTCAATAAACTGATTTGACTATGCCCAGAAGTGTACTGGGAATGTTCACGAATGTATTGAATCATAGAAACATCACAGAATGTGCTGAGTTGGAAGGGACCCAATCAGGATCACTGATTCCAACTCCTGGCCCCACACAGGTCACCAAGAGAGAGGTGTCCCACATAATCTCTGAAGCTGATGTTGGAATGCAGTCCTCTTTATTTTGCAGGGATTTTAACATTAACACAGTTCAAACGTATATCATCAACTATTTAGATGCTCTGCTAAGTGAAGCTGTCGTGGATTAAAATGAAATTATCTATAACACCCATGTCATTAACTCCAAGATTTATTTCCAATGTTAATCTATTGTGATGTAGTCTTCACAGAAGAATGTTTTTTAATATTTGATGCTTTGTATTCAGTAAGAATATTTCATAATTAATATTGTTATTGCTTTACCATTCCGACTTTTTTCAAGCTGAACACTTCCTTTTGGTGGTTTGGGTTTTTATTTTTGTTTTTTTAATTTTTTTTCTGACTATATTATAAAGAAGGATTACAGGTGTGTACCTCAGTAGGCATGACAAGATTTAATAAGAGGCCTAGACTCAGATGAAGGCTCACTGCATGGGATTTCATTATTACATTCAGGACACTAAATGTAATATTATTATTAAATGTATTATAATCTCTGCTATTCTTCCTGTTACTGTCTATTTCAATTCTTCATCTAGGTACCAGAGAATTGATTTCTTTTTATTACATTGCATTGCTTAATCTTGTCTTATTTTCTTGGTATTATTTTTACAAAAATATATCTATTTTTTTTAAATTTAGAACTACAGTGAAATGTTAGATTAAGGAGATTATTAGCATATTACTGTCCATTTATCTATGTGCTCTAGATCTTTCACTTTTTTGATTACTCAGTAAAAAATTACATGGCAGTTAAAGGACTCTTTTTCTTTAATGAAGACAAAACTACAAAATTAGTAGAATCAATCCAGAAGTTTAACACAGCTGTAGATAAGTGATGTAGGGAGTTAATTTGAATTCCAAATGGGCTGATAATTTTTATTCATTTCCTCCTGAAATATCCACCAGCCTTTACTCAGATTTTAGAATGACTGGAACATTGCACAAATAAAGAAAGCACAGAAGTACATTTATGACAAACCTTTCAATTTTGAAGACCAGTTAGGAAAGTAATATAAATGAGCTAGAACGGATGTCTTTGTAATTTAATGACTGAGAATTTGATGGAGACAGGAGATACACCAGAATTAGTCCATTCTTAATTTTAAAAACATTAAAAGAAAACCCCAAACAAAAATTATTTTATTACCAGAAACCATATCATCTGTTCCCATACCACAGAAGGAAGTTTGCTAGATTTGGATTTTTCCAAGTACACTTTCTGAAAGGAAAATAAGGTTTTCAACATCCATTTATTTATTTTTATATCAAGAAAGTTCCATTTAAATTTTAGAGTTCCTCCAGTTAAAAAAAAATACAGTAAGAAACAGTTGACACGATTTGGCTTATGGTCTTCTAACACCCACATTTCTCCATCTCTTCCACCTGGCAGCTTGGGAAAGCTGCCCAGGTTATACCAGAATGCTTTGGAACAAAACCAGTCCTTTAGCATACTAGGTGTTGACAGGCCAACCTGGTTAACACATGGTTTTGCCAGGAAAAAAAAAAAAAAAAATTATGCTCTCTGGATAAACTGAATCATTTCAGCTTTGAACATGTCAGATGATCACTTGGAAAATGTAGTTACAATGGTAATGTGATCCTATCCATACTGTAGAAAAAATCAGAGTGACTGAAAAAAATTACAGTCATCACTTCTTCCTCATGTTCTCAAGGCTTTTGAGGGAATTAATTAATGAAGTCAGGTCAGAATAGGTATTTTATGTATTATTTATACTTTTTTCTCTTTGTCAACCCTAGAAAGTAGATTAATCACACCCTAGAACAGCTTCTTTATTTGTATTGATTATGAAGGGAGCCTAGAATGGAAAGCTTTGGGGCACTACCACTGTCTACGACTGATCAGACAAGGCTTGTCCTTGCAGACATACTCATGATAAATTTTAGTTCAGTGTATTGTTCTACCTATTGTTCTAGGTAGCATCCAAACTGATCTGAGCTCCAGTTAAAAAGGAAAATATAATGCCACAATATGCATTTAATTATTCATGAACATAAAAAATTATTCAAATTGTTCTTTGGTGTTAGGGTTGGGGAATTTTCCCATTATTATCATTATTGTTATTGAAGTAGTATCTTGTGATTTTATTCTCAACTCTCTGGAATGCTGCAGACTGGATTATTTCTAATTTTTCAAGCTGCTCTTTAGAGGTTTAGTTAAAAACTCCTAATTTTTAGTAAGAAAGTTTTTCATACTAATGAGATTGAGAAGGTTTATCTCCTTAGTTTTCTGTTTCTGTGACTCTTGCAGTAAACAGTACATTTTAGCGCAGACATAGGAAATATTTTTATTCTTTGGTTGGTCAAAACTATTTCCAAATATCTCTCAGTGTTGGTACTGTTTAAAATGCAGAAAGAATAATCCTTTTTGCAGGTGCATGGGGCACAATGACTTTTTGGCAAAAAGGAAAGTGTGACTGCACTGTGCTGTGTTTCTCTGCTTAGATGCTCTGCATGATCGGAATGTCTTTACATAATAGAACTGGACCATTTTGGTGCTGTTTATGGAAATTATGATACTGCTGCTGTTCACAGAGAACAATTTAGCTTTCTAACTTCTCCAAAACATAATTGATTTATATTTCAATTACTTTGGTTAAAAGAATGACCTTGGTGTAGAGTTGTATGGAGCTTCCAAAGATAGAGCTGCGATAAAATTTTCCCAATTTGTTCTGCTTTTCTTTGACATTGGTATAAAGTTGTAATCTAAAAAAGATGTAAAAGACATGAAATATGTCTTTGGAAAAATTTTCAAGCTGTATAAAGTTATTTAAAAAATTTAAATAATTTATGTGCCTGAGGAAATATAAGGATGCTGACCTGTATCAGACCAGCATCCTGCATCTCTGTGTTTTAGAGCTCTTCAGAAAAAGAACTAAGCTTTTAAAGACAACCAGCACGATCAACAAAAAAATTTTTGTAGTAATTTTAATTCTTTCTCAGTGGATGTCTCTACCTTTTAAGAAACAATCCAATTTTTTTTTTTTTTTCAAATCCTGCGTATAGTAAACAAATGAAGCACCAAAACTAAAAAAAAGTATGTATTCTCTAGCTATTAATTTATTTTTATTTCCAAAAGAACTAAAAGAAACAAAAGCAGATGCAAGGACCACCCTGTTCTTTGCTGTGTTAACTAAACAAATCTCATGCTTTATTTGGCTGGAAGCAAGATCAGAGGTTGAAAATTGTAATATAGCCACAGTTCACTTCTTCCTGGGAGGAGAAATTGTGTTACTGTTTACTTGGGACTAAAACTTTCCAAGAACTTGCAATATCTGATACCAAAGAAATCCCTTAGGCCATTTATTTAACCTACCTATATGCAAGATCTCCAGCAGCTCTCTAGCAGCTACCATCAAAAGATGATCATGTTTTAGAATTTTTAATTTATTGTTTGGGTGTTGCCACTGTGAGGCAAGGTGAGCATTCCAGCAAAGCTCTTTTTCATACTTTTTGTAAATATGGCAGAGATGGCACATGTTTGCAGAAGCTATTGCTTTTATGCAACATCGTAACTGGTGGTTAAGAGAAGGTAGAAAATCATTGGAAATTATAAAGCAGCTTGCACTAATACCATGTCATTTACTTAACTGCTTAGATATAAATTAATAAATCCATGTCTAGGCACATCTTTAAGAAATTATTGATTGTGAGAGCATTTTGTTTTGTATTGTTTTGGTTTCGTTTGGTTGAGTTTGTTGGGGTTTGTGTGTGTTTGCTTTGGGTTTTGGTTTATTCTGGTGTGTTACTTTACTAGGTTAACACCATGTATAGATCATACTTAGTTTTTTTAAAAACCTTGCTCTATTTGCTAAGGAACTTCTCCCAAAAGGAGGGCAAAGAGATAGCTGCTCTGAAACATGTTCCAGAAAAAGTAATTTTTGAGGAAAGAAAGCAGGAGTCCTCTGATAGCAGAGAAGTGCATAGCACTGTATACTTATTTTTTTTAAGGGATACTTATTTAAAAGAAGAGAGTGAGATTCACTTGTGGAGTGAAATGGAAGTGCGACTTTTTACCTTGGGATTGATAGGGGTTCTTTAAAGCTGTGAACCACTTCAGCTTTCTTTTGAGAAGATGCATACTCTTGAACAGTAGACTAGATAGGGTGTTCAAGACATAAAGGTCAAGGTAGAAAGCAGCAGCTTCTGTAAACTCCTCCCAGCAAGGCCACCCTCAGCACAGACATAAAGCCTTGCTGGGACATGTACCAGGGCAGCCATAGGCACAGCAGCCCATCCTCGACTTTCTGTTCCTAAAGAAAGCAGCAC
>VYXF01008029.1:726750-821158 GCA_013397295.1 Polioptila caerulea
GAGGGGGGGGGTGTGATTGAAGATGGCCCCTTGTGGTTTTCTCTTTTAATTTCTTCTTTTAGAGAAAAAACTGCAACCTAAACATTCCCAGATGCTATTATTTCCTGATGCTGCTCTACCTTTTTTCCTAAATTACAATATTTAAAAATAATTTCCACAACTTTTTTTTTTCCATATTTCTTGTATAATTTGCCACTTTTCTTGATGCAGGGTGGAGATCACAGAATAAAAAGATCAATTAGGTTGGAAAAGACTCAGAGATCAAGTTTATGACTGGACATCACCATGTCAACTAGACCAGAGTACTGAGTGCNTGGCACATGTTTGCAGAAGCTATTGCTTTTATGCAACATCATAACTGGTAGTTAAGAGAAGGTAGAAAATCATAGGAAATTATAAAGCAGCTTGCACTAATACCATGTCATTTACTTAACTGCTTAGATATAAATTAATAAATCCATGTCTAGGCACATCTTTAAGAAATTATTGATTGTGAGAGCATTTTGTTTTGTATTGTTTTGGTTTCGTTTGGTTGAGTTTGTTGGGGTTTGTGTGTGTTTGCTTTGGGTTTTGGTTTATTCTGGTGTGTTACTTTACTAGGTTAACACCATGTATAGATCATACTTAGTTTTTTTAAAAACCTTGCTCTATTTGCTAAGGAACTTCTCCCAAAAGGAGGGCAAAGAGATAGCTGCTCTGAAACATGTTCCAGAAAAAGTAATTTTTGAGGAAAGAAAGCAGGAGTCCTCTGATAGCAGAGAAGTGCATAGCACTGTATACTTATTTTTTTTAAGGGATACTTATTTAAAAGAAGAGAGTGAGATTCACTTGTGGAGTGAAATGGAAGTGCGACTTTTTACCTTGGGATTGATAGGGGTTCTTTAAAGCTGTGAACCACTTCAGCTTTCTTTTAAGAAGATGCATACTCTTGAACAGTAGACTAGATAGGGTGTTCAAGACATAAAGGTCAAGGTAGAAAGCAGCAGCTTCTGTAAACTCCTCCCAGCAAGGCCACCCTCAGCACAGACATAAAGCCTTGCTGGGACATGTACCAGGGCAGCCATAGGCACAGCAGCCCATCCTCGACTTTCTGTTCCTAAAGAAAGCAGCACATCAATCATCAGAGGAACATCCAGCTGCCTGGGTGCAGCAAAGGGCAGCATCAAATTTCTGTTGCTGTGTTGTGGCGCCTTCCTTGTGGCCTAAAAATCTACGCAGCTCTTGAACAAGGGAACCAGATTCGTTTCCCTCAGCTTGAGCTTGAGTTAGAAACCAAATTGACTTAAGCTCTTTCTGAAGAAAACTGATAAGTTTGAACCTCTCAGAGGCTGAGCTGGATGAACCTTTGCAGATGATTCTTACCTATAAAGAGATTAGAACTGCTCCACTCCTCAGACAGGTGTTTCAGTTAAGACCCCGCAGAAAGGTGACAGAAATAGGGGCCACAGGAGGTAACACAAAAAAGTAGTCGCATCTGTCAAAGGAGACTTTGACTAAGCTCTCTTTAAGGATAGAAATAAACTACTCAGTTGAGACAAAGTGTTGTGGAAAAATACTCTCAAAAATAAGAAGTTCCACTGGTAAGAAACTGTGGTAACTGACAGAAGACAGCAAAATAAGAAGGGACTTAAAAGGTATTTGGGAATCCTCAACACATGCTTCAATTACTGTGGGAAAAAGGTAAATTGAAGTGTATACCTTATCCACACAAGAAAAATGTTTTCATTAGGTGAAATTGGTTTAGAAGTAGAAATAGTGATACGGGTGGAGGGGGAGGGNNNNTTAGAGAAAAAACTGCAACCTAAACATTCCCAGATGCTATTATTTCCTGATGCTGCTCTACCTTTTTTCCTAAATTACAATATTTAAAAATAATTTCCACAACTTTTTTTTTTCCATATTTCTTGTATAATTTGCCACTTTTCTTGATGCAGGGTGGAGATCACAGAATAAAAAGATCAATTAGGTTGGAAAAGACTCAGAGATCAAGTTTATGACTGGACATCACCATGTCAACTAGACCAGAGTACTGAGTGCTATGCCCAGATTTTCCTTAATCACCTCCAGCAATGGCAACTCCACCACGTTCCTTGGCAGCCCATTCCAGTGTCTAATCACCCTTTCTGTAAACAAATTCTTCCTGATGTCCAACCTAAACCTCCCCATGAGTGGCTTAAGACTGTGTCCTCTAAGATGTCTAGGTTTCTGCCACAAATTAAACATATAAACAACTAAGTTTTCCGGTTCCAAAGCATCCAAATCCAATTTTTCAAGACAAAATATGCTGGAACATTTTTTTTTTTCCATTTTAGAAAGTAAGATTCTTTGAGAGAAATGCAAGTGATTTGGGTGGTTGTGGATGCTAATAAGTTCATGATTATTTTCCAAATATTTTCTCCATTCTATTAACATTTTTAAATCGGTAAATTACAATGTTTTTCAACATAAAAATATTCATTATTCTTAATTATAAAAACACATCTGAAGCTATTTCCGTCCAGGTTTGTTAAGAGTTTTTGAAAAAAAGATGTAGAATAACAATACAAGAGAACTTTCATTTTCTGATCCTCTTCTTGCAAATTTTATATTAAATTAATAGTGCTACTTTACCTACATTTAGAGAACTGGTTTCATGTTCATAGATTTTTTTAAGAAAAACTCTGACACTTTTTCTAGAATGCTTAACAACACCTATTGCACTGAAATGGTATTCCAAAATGTTTGCTATATTTTTATATCAGTATTGTGTAGATTAATTAATTTAATTGATTTGATTGCAACAGTGAAGTATATATTCTCTTCTGTACATACAAAATGTTAATTTATCTTTTCCTACTCCATTCCAGCCATATTTTGCTGCTTTCTTTTATTCCAATTTTTTCCTGCTGTTTTTTTCCCCAGTGTTATCATCAGAATTCATCCCTTAGCCATCTTTCTTCTTTCTGAGTCTCTTACAACCTTCTTTTTCTTTCCTTCCTGTTGTATCTTTAAGTTTCCCACTACCCATAATTTCCACAGCACAAAATATTCTACCATTTTTTCACATAGCTGCTGTTTCTCTCATTCCTGTCTATGTATGAAGAATGTCAGTTTTCCATTACCTTACTTTCAAATCAGTATTCCAATGTTATTCTCTTTAATTATCCATCTGAACTCATTAGTCATGAAGTCAGCTTCACACAAGCACTCACTTCCCAACAGCTTCCACTAATGACTGCTGGACATCTAGTTTGATCACCGCTTTCTCCTGATTTATCTGAGTTTTCTGTAAAGAATTACTACAGCAGTAGCAAGACAGAATGATGTGACACTGCAGTACTCTTTTCAGAGTCTCATTTCTAATATACTGTACACTTTTATTGCACATTTTTCCTCTGTAGACCTCTTCACAGACTGTATACAAAGCTACGTGTTTCAAATAAAAATAAAACTCTTCTGGCTGCACATGTTATTGCAATATACGCTGTTCATTTAAGGCAAAGTCTGCAGTTTAGGTTCCTATAGGAATTTTTCTCCTCTAAAATATTTGTTCAGTCAATAGCCATTCCCTCACAACTATCTCAAAGGCATTCAGTCAAATGCTTCAAGTTCCAGTAGGACACAACTCCTACCTTCTAATGCTAGATGAATCATTAATGGGAACTGTCTCAGATTTTCTTGCAATAACAAGGAGCAGAAAAAAATATAAGCTGAATGCATTTCCAAAGTCCTTGTCTATCTATAACTAGAACACAGGGTAAATATTTTCTTTCAGGATTTCCAATTCAGAGAAATGTTAAACTTTTGTATTGATTAAGTACTATTGTAACTGGTTGAAATAATTTAATCCCTTTTTATATCTCTAATATAACATTCCAATATATTAAGAAGGAAGAATGATGCAGCAAACTTCATGTACGTTAAGTGGCTTTGAAAAGTACTTCTATTTTGCTGAAAGGAAGTAAGAAAAAGTTACATATTATTTTGTGTGAAGTCCATATCCTCAAACTATTGTTCAGAGATTAGACTTTTTTAAGGGAATACTGTACTTCATCCCAAACTTCAAGGGAAAGAAAAGAAAAATCTCTACAAAATATTCATTATTATATTTATATAGTAATAACAATGTTTCCATCTGAAATACCTTATCAAGAGTAACACTTCAGATTGGTCATTTGATGTTGAAATGGTGACAAGGATGTTAGTCTTTCTCCTATAAATTGGTATAGCTTACAAGTCAAGTCATGGAACCATATTGTCATAGTTCTGCATCAGAAAATACCACAGTGTTTCCTGAAAAAGATTTGTTGGATAATTTATATGAAACTTTTTTTTTTTCCTGATAATTTTACACACATATGTTACAATTGAGTAGCCTAATCTGATATAAACTGCTCAAATTCAAAGACTTCTAAAAAACAAGGATTTTATCTCAAGGGGTTTTCTTTGTTTTGTTTGAGTTTGTTGGTTTTTCCCCAGATTTGATTTTCAACCAAAATTTTAAAAAAATAGTTTGTGTATTTTCTTAGAGTATCTCATTGTAAAACAACAAATCATTTATACTTGTGTTTGTTTTGTGGTTTTCGTATTTTTTTTCAACTGACCAACATTTGAAGATTTTTTTTTAGGGCATGTAATTTTTCTTTCAACAGTTATGAAGTCTGAAGGGCAAACTGGAATGTTTAATATATAAAAAGAAAAATCATTGCAGTGACTTTAGGGAATTATTCATACATATATTTTACCTGTTTCTATGTAGTAACAAGAATCTTATGTACCCTATCCACAGTATTAAGGCTTAAACAGGAAATCTTTGTGTAGTTTTCTAAGTTTTGTGGTTATCATCTGTTGAAAAATTAGGAAAGTTTTAGAGGAAAAGTCTTTAATTTTTGTTGAAAGGTACATATTACCTGCTTACTGATTTACTTAAGAGCATGTGAATACATGAGCCTAAAGTCTTTTTCTGTTTTCTTGGGGGGGAGGAGAGACTTTTTATTCTCCCTGGGTTTGGTTTTTTTTTATTTGTTTGTTTTGTTTTTAAAGTTCTATCTGTATGCTTTCCTATGTTTCACATACAGAAGGAGGTAGGTCTAGCTGGCCCTGTAACAGTGTCCTGATTCAGGAAATTCTTAGCAAAGATGGTGGTCAATTATGCAGAGAAAGAACACTGCAGCACAGCTTGCCAGCAGGATGTGGGAAATGTGTTACTTTTTAAATAAAACCAATGGGTTTGTGGATATGGAGCACTCAGTAGCCTGGATATGCACCATCTGCCTACCACATCTTTGTGCCCCGATTTTCACTAGGGAGCAATGAGGGCATACAGAGAGTAATGAGCTCCTGTGGATCTCCTGGGATGGGTGGCTGCAGAGCTCCACACTTCACCTAGAAGCAGACAAGACCTATCCCTTGCTCATACACAGGGAGCTGGTCGCCAGGTAGATACTTGGCTGTGCCTGGGAAGTTAAATCAGGAGACTATGGACCATGAAATACACTGGTAAGTAATATTAACACATTAAAGTGATTCTTTCCACTTCTTGCTTGTTGGCAGTATTCTGAAAATGTTAGAGTTTATAAAACAATTACATTGGATGCTATTCGTTCTTGACTATTCAAAACTAGTAATTACAAGTGTGGATCACAGATGAGTGCTGTCTGAGTAGTAAAAACATAGCACTTTATCTTCTAATCATCTTTGAAATATTGACTTAATGTCTCTGAATACTGATCATCACTACAGAATGAACCAGAAAAACTATCTCAGTGAAGTTTGATCAGCGGATGCACATGTTCAAAGAGCCTAGCCTAATATGAGAGTCAATATTTTCAGGCTTACTGCCAGCATGTTTCTTGGACTAAATGAATCAACTGTTCCATCACATGCTTTTGTTAAGTATTTTTGGGAGTTCAGCTCCTGACAATTACTTAATACAATTATTTATATATTAGGAAAGATGACTGTATATGGAGGAATTTGTTTTAATTATGAAAAATTTTTCAGAAGGAGAGTGAGGTGCATTAGACTCATCTGCTGCAATAAGTAAGCCCATATCATCATTCTCTTAATTAAAACTTTTGTATAACTCACAGGATAAATAGTGTAAAAAACACTGGGACATCAAAATAAATGTGTAAAATCTCACATTTCCCTCTGTTCTTCCATAGCACAATATCACCTATGTTACATAGGTTTGTCCAGTTTGCCCAGAAAGTTGTTTTGTATAGGTCATCTCAACTCCTGACCTTTTTCTAATCACTGTCTTGTGTGCTATTGATAATAATTTTTGAACTCAATTGCCTACATTTACTCCCAGCTTCTCCTTGAAAGGGAAAAAAAATGCAGCTGTTTAATCAAGTTACACAGCAAGTAATTTTAAGCTTCATCCTAATTAGTTCAATGAAGGTTAAACCATATGACAATATAGACAAAGTTTGATAATTACATACTTCATTTAGGGAAAAAAGTGCTCATAGTGGTGAAATTACTAAGACTTTTATATTCTTCTTCTTTGATATTATCCCTATTTCACTCAAACTGAATGTATCACCAGCTGGAGAAATGTGCAAAAATAGCTTCCGTAGGCTAATATAATTAGTTATGTAGGGTCATACAGAGGGCTCATAGGAGTAAAAAAATACCAATCCACAACCACCAGAAAAAGAACAGGTGACAATATCTACCAAAGCAACTTCTATACTCCCTTATAAAACCAGAAAAAACTGAATTAAACCAGAGATTTTTTCTTGACAGATTCTATGTCAGTTAGATAAATCCAGTACAAATCACTTGCATTCTGCTGAAATATTTCTGATTTAAGAAGGTTCAAATCAGTCAAGATTTAGACCCTAGAAGCAGCATTTCATTCTCCTCAGTTGCAAAGTTTCTTTAAAACATCTTGTTCATATGGTTCTGGAGAAGAGGTAAAATAAAACAGAATGAGGAGCACAAGTAATTTGTTTTCTTTTTACATCATTTCAGTAAAGGCCAGATTCCAATTACCTGTAACAATTAAGTAGCTTCAGCACGAAGGGGTTCTAACCTTCAGCAAGGGAATCTTTCTATGACTTCCAGCAAAGGTCAACTTTCTATTGACCAGTTATCGATTAGGTTTTGTGTGTTCTTGCAAAGTGAGATTGCTAATAATGCATTGATTGATGGGGTTTTGAATATATCTTTGTTTTTCAGGAATAAAAAACAGCAATCAAAATATATTTTATCTCCTTATATTAGAAGGATTTTAGATACTAATTCAGATATCATTTTTGTAGGTCCTAATATAAATTTAATTAGTTTGAAACCCAGTCCTGAAACATTTTCTCCTTTTAAGGAAGTCTTACTTTTTTCTCAGTAAAAAAAGGTGTCATTCAAATACGTTCAAAATACATGAGAAACATGGGTTTTAACATGTAAGTGTAGGAATGGACCAAAACTAAGTTATTCCCTCCAGTAGCAAAAAACAAACAAACAAAAAAACCCCAAAGACACAGACGCTCTCAAACTTTGTTAAAGAAATTGGAAAATCTGTGGTCATGGATGAACAATTTTTATCCAATATTTATAAAAGCCAAATATTCTTAAACTATTTTGGCTGATATTGGAAACTAGTTTTATTTTGTGATACAATAATACTATAATATATTAACTATACCCTTTTATTTTGTTTTATTTCTCTCTGTTTTTAAAATTTACAAAAAGAACAATTTTTTAAAGATGTGTCATGCTCCTCAGCTATTTCTAACAGTGCAAAATTTGACCATACCCTTATGGAGACATAATACTTTACACTGCATAAAATACTCTCATTTTTTACCTTCTACTTCTATGTCTGTCAAGTATTTAAAAATAATTCCTGAAAACAATTCCTTCTTCTTAAATAGGTATCTGACACAATAAAATAATTACTGTAATGTAGGATCAGTATTAGTTTCTAGTAAGTGCTGCCATAAAATCACTCCCATTATAGACATTCACTTCTACAACCAGAAGGTGATATTCAGTTCTGAGCCTGATATACTACAACTGTCATGAAAAGGCACTTTTAATCATTAGGTGAATGAACTTTTAATCAGGTAACTGCATATAATCACCATTTGAATACACACACACAACTTTATAGAGTACTAGATGATTTTGGAGAAGTAGATACCAGCATTAAATGAGTTCAGAAATCTAACCTCTCAGCTCAATTGATTTTAATCTGGCACAAGTATAGATTCTATTAGCCTTACGTGTGATAAATAGTATCCCTCCTCAGTAAAAATACATCTAGTGAGAAAAGCATTAAATAGTATTTGAATAGCAAAACTTAATTCATAGTAAATAATTGTAAACAGCTTATTTGAGTTCTTGTTCTGCTTAAAAAAAAAAAATAAAGTCATTTAACTACACAGATTAAGCATCAGTCTTAACTTGACACAAGAATGTTATATTATTTTTCTTTTCTGACTACAAGTGGAGGTCACAGTTAATTCTTTCATCCAATAGCTACTTCTTGAAAGATTTCTCCCTAGTAAAATCTCCATTTCCTTTGGAATTCACAGGATGCTTGATCAGAATGCTACTGTTTCTATTAGGGAGGAGAAGCTGGTTTTGAGATGGTCAAGTGTTGTAAGGGGTTTTCTATCCACTGCTGTGGTTTAAGCCCAGCGGGCAACTTAGCACTGCTAAGTACCACTGAGCATCAACTGCTCGTTCTCCTCCACCCCTCCATGGTGATATGGGGAGAAGAATCAAAAGTAAAATTGTAGTTTGAGATGAGAACATTTTAATAAAGGAAAAAAATTATATTATTATTAATAAGTATTAATAGAAGGAATCAAGTGTTGCATAATACATTTGCTCAATACCTGCTGACCCATAGCAGATCCCACCCCCAAACCCCGATCAGGCTCCCCTTCCAGGTAACTTCCCCAGCTTGTATCCCGGGCATGATCTATGGTGTGGAATATCTTTTTGGCTAGTTTGAGAAACCTATCCTGGCTCCCTCCAAAGCTTTTCTCACTGCTCCTCACTGGCAGAACATGAGACATAAAAAATTTTTGATGGAGGATAAATATTCCTTAGCACCCACCAAAAATAAGTATATTATCAACATTATTCTCATANAACTACACAGATTAAGCATCAGTCTTAACTTGACACAAGAATGTTATATTATTTTTCTTTTCTGACTACAAGTGGAGGTCACAGTTAATTCTTTCATCCAATAGCTACTTCTTGAAAGATTTCTCCCTAGTAAAATCTCCATTTCCTTTGGAATTCACAGGATGCTTGATCAGAATGCTACTGTTTCTATTAGGGAGGAGAAGCTGGTTTTGNAATCTGAAATACAGTAATGTACGAGCTACTGAGAAGAAATTAACGTTATGTCAGATGAAGCCATGACAATTATATTTTCCTATGGCCAGTTGTGGATAATTTCTACTGATGTCTAAGATCACTCAGTGCCTTTAAATTATATGGGCAGGTGTTACTCATTAAACCCTGAATTAGGGAAAATTATAAATTTATTGCAAAATACCTGGAAGGAAGACAGAGCATGTTTCTACACAAAGTGAGGCATTTCTTAAAAAATTCTCGATATCTTGAGAAGTCCTAAAATTAAGAAGCAAGATAACTAGAAGAACAGTGATCTCAGGTGGAAGAATAAACTTGTCTCTGTCATTTGCTTATTGCTGTTCTTGTCTCTTTCTCTTCCTTAACAGTACTAAAGTGCTCCTCCCATTTTGTATCACATAGATCCTTTCTGACTTTGAAGTTGCTTCTAGAAGAATTAGTCGCTTGCAAAATATTGGCGGAAATAATTAGGACAAATCAGAAGCCTTGTCTTTTTTTTTTTTTTCCTCTGAGGTATTCAGGAGTTGTTTGTATTCTTAAATCTATGGTAGATTTAAGATTTCTTCATCCTGTTCCCATGATCATCTACATCAGACAAATTTTAGTGTACTCGCTGTATGTTCTAGAGTAACACAGTTCATTCCTTTAAAATTAATCCTAAGTAGTTTTGAGAAATAGTTATTTTATAGGCAGCATGAATTATACTGCACTGTGTTTATCTCCCCTTTGATTAACATTTCTCTAAAGTTATCACACTTATGTATTGCATTTTGCATTGTCACATTCTACCAGTTTTGCTGTAGAAAACTCCATTCCTCTGTGCTACAACACAGACGTCTCGTTACAAAAGACACTTTAAATGGTCCTCGGTGAGCTGACCCTGCCTGCAAATATCACATGGCATTGTCTACAAGCATTTACTGTGCTAAGGTAATGCCTCTATATCAGCTAAGCTGGATGTGCTTAGCTGTCTATTTGGGAATAAAACTTAATTATTTTGACTAGTAAGGCTTTTGATTTGTATGATACATTTACACAGAAACTATGTATATGTATATAAACATATCTCCCCAAACATTTATGTATGCCAGTGTATGTGTATATGCTTTACCAAATATTTTCTACAGTAAAGTTTCTGCTCTAAATTATTGCTGTTAAATGAATGTCCTGTTGTTCTAAATAAAATTAAATTGAAAGTATTATTGATTTGCTGTTACAGATGTTGTTTGGGTCACTACAGATGTTTGCTCTTGGCTATTTACTAGCTGTGTGTAACATCACTGAAAAAATCAGTAGCAAAGATGGCTTTATTATGTCAATGGCAGTTTCATGAGATGTTTACACTTGTTTACACGTTTAAAATTGATTAAGAATAGTAAAGAAGCTTTCAGAAGTGTTAACGTTGCATTTCTCAAAAATCTGGCTGAGCAAAGGTTTAGTCTGTTCTTACAAGAAAAGCAGTTCCCTTGATATTTGGATCTCAAAAAAGGGAAGAAAACTGTAACTGTGAGAGCTTGTTATGCACTTTATGCACTGTATGCTTCAAAGACTATTTTAACAGCTAAAACTGTATGTTTACCGAGACCATAAATAACCACAGAATATCCATTATGAGAAACTCTCATTATTCAGTCATATTAAATGTCGAAATATCTGAGAAAATTAAATAAAAAGGCCTACTGATATGAATAGAAAAACTGTAAGCCTTGTAAAATATATGAAATGGAACTCAGGGCAGAGCCAAGTGAAGAATTCTAATATAATATAAAGCACATTGCCATATATCTTTTCGAGTTACTTACGTCATAAAGAATTTGCTTACTTCTGACTGCTTGTTGCTCACTTCTGAATATATCTTCATCTTTCCAATTCTTTGAAGTAGTATTGAGAATCAATAGAAAATGAACCATGAAGGCTCTGAGACCCAGGGGGAATGATGTAAGTAAAAGAGCAGCAAAAGAAATAACAGCAGTGATATAATAACAACAGAACTCCTTCCTTCTGCTATAGATTTATATATCTTGTGCTTTTTTATTCACTCAGAACACAGAATATTCTCATTTTAGATCTTGGTTTAATAAATTGATAACTCACTTCCCTTTCCTATTGATTCACCAAATATACCCAGCAATGTAATAAATTTTAGACATAATCAATTACAGCCATTTTGGGACATAAAACTGAAAAAAATAGAACATTTATTTCCAAACCACTGCTCAATAATAAATGGAAGCTGTGTGATATGTGTACAAATAAATAAATTGATTTTTATTTTTTGTGTAAAACAAGAGTCTTTTTCATATTGCTTCCATACTGAAATGAACTACTATGGCCTTGATTTATCATCAGTTGAACTTCCTAATAATTTGATCCAGTCATCATCTATTTCTTTACCCCTAGGAGCATTTTTATTAACTGATCAAGCAAGCATTCTCATTTTTATCTTTGTGTCTTAGATATAAAATATATTGTGTAACAGTTTGAACAACATTGTCACATCTGATAAGCTTAAAATGGCAGATTTAGTGTCATTTATTCAAAGCAATTATTGGCATACCCATTCTTTCAAGAATAGTGTGTAGTACATGGTACATGCAAATTATCTGGGTTTGTTTCTCTGATGCATGGTTAGACAGATGGACTTTACATTCAATTATTTATTCGGTTTTGAGAAGTACTGCAATGTTGATTTTCTAAGCACAAAATTTGGGGTTTCTTAGGAAGAATGAAGGATTTAAAATTATTTAAACTCTAATGCATGTACGATATTTAAATATAATTTTTTTTTTCTGATAAAAAGAAAAATCTATAATGTGCATTGCAGATAACCCCAGTAATTCAGCCACTCACTGAGACAATCACATCTGGAGCGGGCTTGTTCAACCATAGAACCGATATCCTGCTTGTTTAATAGTCTGTCCCTGAAATCCAAATCTCTCCAATTTAGCCGGACGAATCTTGTAGGAGACTGTAACTACTATTTTTATCTAATTCAGATAACAATAATATTTGTTTTGCTTTCTCATAGTTGCTTCCTTATTTACCTAAAAAAAAAAAAAAAAAAAAAAAAAAAAAAAAAAAAAAAAATAATGTTTCTCAAACACTAANAGACCTATAAAGCTCCTTTCTTCACAATTTTGTGCTGAGTAGGTTATTCTGAAATACTGTCTTTTTTAAATTCGGTCAGATGACTCACTCCATAAGATACAGTATTGTGTACTAATATTTTTAAAATAGCTGATGATTACTTTAAAGTTCCCCTATCACATTTTCCCCTTCATAGAAATAAAATTGATAGGTAATGTGAAAAAATATGAACAGCACTTTGTTGTTATTTTTTTCTACCAGCTCAAGGTGCTTTCTTTAGGAAAATACAATATTTCCTTTGTTGTTTGTTTGTATTTAAGTAATAATAAGCAAAATTAGTAGGATTCAACCCAATTAAACAATCTGACATGCTGCAGGTTTCATCCTCCATCAAATTTTGGATCATATAAACTGAAGGAAACACATTATTTGTATGTATTTTGCAACAGATTGTAAAACAATACTATAACTAAGTAGGTAGTAACTATGGAGTTACAGAATGTTACTTTCTCTGACAGTGAAGGACTTCAGTAGGCTATAGATTCAGATATTTTTAGTTCCTCAGTGGCTGATTTGGCTATCCAAAGAAAATGTAAACATTTTTGCTAGTGTTGATGTCTTATGAAGTGGAACTACAAGTATTATTTTGTTTTATGACGTGAACTAATTTGAAAAACTTCCATATAATAAAGAAGTGTAGCAAAACAGAGATGCTTTGTCCTGAAAAAATTTAGCCAAGTCTGAGGGATGGAGAGAAACATATTTGTCAGAGGTGAAAGCTATTGAAATAGAAAAAGAGAATATTAAGTGTTTGATTATTTTGGAGAGGGATTTAATCTGATTTATGTTTGTTACTGCTTCCAGTAATTGTAAATTTGTGTTTTAATGACTATAATTAATAACTGAGCTCATTTTTTTCCAAACATACATGAATTTTTGGTCAGTATCACACTAATTTACTATATACCCTCTGTCTGCAGAAAGATTTATAATATTTCATTACACCTATGGAGAAAATGCTGATTAAGTCCTCCCAAAGGGGACAAGTTTCATTTACAAGGAATTATGTTGCATATAACAAAGGAATAAAAAAGCTGTTCTAAAATGAAGCCCAAGATTGTATAGAGGACAGAAGGTTACTACCCTAATGGGTATGTAGAGGACAAAAAGAAAATAAGAGGAATAAGTATCAGGAAATTTCTTTTTGTAATAATAACGTTATTCACCCTTTAACTCCTTCTCAAAATTTCTATAGATTTGTTCTGAAATGCTTAACACCCACACTTATTAAAAGAAAAATGAAATTAAATGCTGAAGAAGAACAATTTCAATGTTATTAGTATAACAGAAAAAAAAAAGAGTCAGTTTTTCCATGGACAAAGTCATTCAGGAAAAAGCACTTAATTTGACTTGAATACAACATTACCAAAAAAGTCTGTTATATCATTAGGGAGATTAATTAATAAATACATTATGAATTATGAATAAATGAGAAATACAAATTCTCAGAGTAATGAAACAAAAAATAGTGTTAAAGGTCACGTAGCAAAAAGCAGATATCCCTATTAATGTTTTTGAAAGAAATTTTCAAAATAGAAAAAAATTTTTTTCGAATAGTCTCCACAGCACATACAGCATTGTACACAGGAAAGATAGAGTGTATGACTTCATGGGCATGGGTGGCATAAAAAAAACCCTGAAAAATATTATTATAAAGACACATTCATTATCAAAGATAGTGAGGGATAGTATGTGTTTTAGGAGTAGAATTAAGCACAGGATGACATGGGAAGTAAGTTTTTCTCTTTGCAAAGACACCTCAATAATTTCTAAATAATAACAAAAAATTCCCATGCATCCCAACTAATTCAAAAGAAAATTTTTAAAAAAAGGTGCTGGTAACTAATTTCAGGAAACCAGAAATTACTCTCTGAGTCTCTCTGAGTGTTAGAGGAAGACTATATTACTAATCCTAGAAAACAAGAATATATATTTTCTCAGCGACTTCTTCCCTTGCCCCAAACCAGCTATTCAAGATAATCAGTGCACGGAGTAATTGAAGACTTTAAATGTTTATAGCCAGGGAGGTAAACAAGCAATTAGTGACAGCACAGGTGTGACAGGAAGGTAAGTGAACTTACCGGGGAGCTGTGCTGGAAGTATACAGTCTATGTTTGCCTTAAAATATAACAGTGTATTTAGGGAGATCTAGAAGCAAAACAAAACATGCACGTAAAAAAAAAAAAAAAAAGCCCAAACAAGAAAATAACCAAGAAAAGGCTGAAAGAGCCAGGAAGGAATTTGNGGCTGAAAGAGTCAGGAAGGAATGTGGGTTTAAGATGGTCTGAAAGAGGCTGTACCCTTCAGGAAACCAACTTAGGTCTGACACAAAGCAGTATAAATAAAATCAAGGCTGAAAGCTGTCACAGAAAGTTAGCCTTGGTTATGCTGATATTTCAGATGCACAAAAACATCAACCATTAATGCAAGTTAACTTACCAAGCCCCTTCCTCCCTAATAGAAGTGTGGTGTACTTTCATAGAGATAATTACTGTTCAAAGACAAGAGCCAGGGGCATGTTTTCTGTTCCTTCTTTCTATCTATCTATATGACAGGAGTTGGCCAAACATCTAGTGTCTTCCTGGAGACACAGAAACTACTTTTTCAAAAATAACGAAAAGAGTGTATTTTTTATTGCCCTGTAGGAAATAATGGATTAGACCTGGATGGCTATCACAAGTAGGCAGAGCTTCCTAGAATTTTAGTAAGTCTTATTTTGTGTAAGGATTAGAGAACATCCTTCTACTTTCACAGAATTTGTAATGTTTTATTTTTTATCACAGACAAAATATCTATAAAACAGAGCCTTCAAACATATCAAGAGTCTCACGGGTACATGCCACAGAAATTGCTAAACAAGCTGCCCATCTTGGTATTAAGCTTGACATAGAAAAAGATAATTTTTAATTTCATAAAGCTAATTCTTGAGTTTTAATAAAATAATTTTAGCATGTCATTAATTTAGATAGTTTATATAAAACACTGAAGAAAACAAACAAATAAAAAGTAGCACGCACACAGAGCTGTACAATTTACTCTGGCACAAAGATCATTGTGGCTTATTTGTTGCTGGAGAAACAAAACTGGTTTTCTATATGCTTTTCCTCTAAGAGAAGAGATTTAGAGAATGACTGGGGAGAAAAGGGAAGGGAAGTCCAGGGAAGGAAGTTCAGGGAAAGAAGGAAGGAAGGAAGGCAGGAAGGCTTCTTTCTAAATAGTTAACGTGCATTTATTATTTATTTAAGGCATTATTCAAATGAACAGTGTTTTCCTATGAAATGTATACAGCAATTTCATACAAAAGACTATATTCATTTGGACGTATATATTTTCAAATACATCTGTTTTGTTTTGCAAATATTCTGCATATATATACCAAAATATTAAATATCTTCAGTATGCAGATTCAATCAATTGTGAGATAGCAAACTAAAAGCAATTATCTATACTAACTTTAAACTTTGATTCTCTAACTTTTTTATTACAAGAGAAAACTAAGAAAGTTAAATGGGTTTTAATACTATAACAAAATTCTCAAGTATTTTCTGTAAGTATTTATTAAACTGTTAAAAGAAAAAGTATATTAAACATTATTTTATGTCTTCAGGCTAATAACGTCCCAATGAAAATGAAGCATTTAGAAGTCATTTAATCTCTACAACTACTTTATGAGCAGCTTATGTTGCAATATATGCTTCGCCATGCTGGTCCTGGTAGAATTACTTTACTTCAAATGCCCCAGAGGTAGCCTGAGGCAAAACCTCTTGCTTATCCCTCTACTGCTGTAATCCTTTTCCTATATATGACCTACTGTTAGCTACTTACTCGTATCTGGCTCCAGGTATTCCAGTTGCTTGTTCACACATCTTTGAGCAATACTGCTGTCGTGTCAAGTCCAGCTAAATGAAGCTTTATGTGGGGAAGATTCATTAGTCTGTTTTATGAGGTAAATGACTGACTGCATTAAGGGCCTAGAATGAAACTTTATAGCTTGCAGTATACTTGAGGAAAGGAAAAGTGGAACAGCTGTTATAAACAGCCATGCCAGATTTAGTGCAATGAAATAAAAATCAAGAGAGAGATGGGGGGAAATAAGGTCACTTTCTTCTTTAAAACAATATACATTATGTCATAAATAATCTGTTTAACTGAATGTGGAATTAGGGCAATTATAAGACAGAAACTTTCTAGAAAATTTCTAGTTTGCTTTGCTGAAGTAGTCAGCAAAACCAAAAAAAAAAAAAAAAAATTAGAAGTATAGTAATCTAAAAGCAAATATTTTCCTAGAATGAGAATGCTAAGATGTAGAAAAAGAATTAATTTTAAAAAAATCAAAACAATTATGATGGAACACATTTAAATTTAGTGTTATGCAGAAGTATGAAAAAACCCCTATCATTATTATTATTATTATTATAGAAAATCAATATAAATGCTCACATTTAGAAAATGTGCAAGGATATTGTATAAAAGTTTTTGTTCTTTTTACCTTCATCAGCTAGAGTAGTAAAAGACAGGACTTATGCAGATCTTACTTCTTATGATGTCTATGTTGACAGAATTCAAGTACCACATCAAAACAAAGCAAAAAGAAAATAAACTCCAGAACTCAGATATGTCCAATTACATAGGGCAAATTATTTTCCTGGATCAAACCTTAAATATCAAGAGTTTGTTTGTTCCTGTTATGTAGGAAAATATTCACCATACTTTTTCCACACTTACTTTTGCTTGATTCCAAGTTAAAAGTCCTATACTCAAACAAAAAAACCCCAAAGTATTTACCAGCAACACCATACATTTAAATGCTGAAATAGTTTTAATAAGAATAGTTTTATCATGGGATTGCTTCTCTTGCTGAAAAATAATGTTGTCAAAATAAACACATGGGTTACTTTAAATCCTTTTTTTATGGTTTGTAATATGTGATCAACTACCTTTTAAAATTTTCACCACAGCATCTGTTCTTAAACCTCTATATTCTATTTTTCTTTTTTTCAGACGAGATATTTATTTGAGACATTGAGAAAATAGATAGAATAGAAGTAATTAAACTAGACCTTTTGAAAAGAGGCAGGTGATGTTTTCCACAGCTTCTTTCACAGGTAGTTTTTAATAAGTATCTTGCAAAGTCAGAGAGTCTGTTCCTACTCTATTTTAATAACTACAATCACCTGACACTTATCAATTGAATGTTACCCAGTTACAATAGGTCAGCTAATTATCCCGATCATTAACCTTTAAGAGTACAGAGGCTATGATAATCAATGCCACCCTTGGTGTGTGCCACATCATCTAATGAGTCTGTGTCAGAAAACGAACTCTTTCACCTCCCAATGGTGCAGGTTTTCATCATTAACTTTCTCAGTCATTCGGTTTCTTAAAAGAATATGAGAAAAACTGGCACCTGGCATGAATCAGCTTTTTAAAAGGAATGCATAAAATAAAACTGGTTACTGAAGATAGAACAAAAGAAGCAATATTTCCAAAAAGCTGTATGAATCATGATTCAATTTGAAAGCATCAGGATGTTTTAACAGTAAGGAAAGTGGCAGAAAGTAGTAATCAGTTAAATATAAGGAAATATCTGCTGTATCTAAATAGTTTATAGTTAAATGGAAGGCACTATCATAAACAGAAGGGAGAGTAGCAATTTAGGAAATGCACTTAATTTACCCCATCAAACTTTTAAGTACTTTTTTTTTTCATTTTCATGTAAGTCATAAGAAGATAATATTCTCCTTCACCTGAAGATTAAATAACACAAGAGCATACAAAGTGACAAAGGGCAAGGTGTGTATATGAATCTCAGTAAATGGCTAGAATTAAGCGTGTTGTATCAGGTCATTATCTATAATCAAAGGAGTGATAAAGAAAGGCTTATCGAGGACACTTTTCTTCCATTGTATTTTACAGTTAGGTGAATCACTCTCTAGAAATACTCTTTCAAGTGTCTTTTTGATCTTACTAAACTCTTAGTGTCAATGCCTATTTTTTAAAGGGCTTTAGCCAGTAATATGAATTCCAACTAGACATGAAATGATGACTGTTGCGGTGCATATTTTGCCTGAGCAGGGGGCAGTTTTATGCCTTTGTATTGTCACTGTATTTTCTACCTTTGTAATGGTTTTGTCCCAGTTCCCCCCCCCAGTGTTCTCCCCAGTTGGTCCCGTTCTCCCTCAAGTTGTATCCCTTGTTTCGATTCCTGGCCCCAAAGTTACTACCTTCCCTCNGGCACTATCATAAACAGAAGGGAGAGTAGCAATTTAGGAAATGCACTTAATTTACCCCATCAAACTTTTAAGTACTTTTTTTTTTCATTTTCATGTAAGTCATAAGAAGATAATATTCTCCTTCACCTGAAGATTAAATAACACAAGAGCATACAAAGTGACAAAGGGCAAGGTGTGTATATGAATCTCAGTAAATGGCTAGAATTAAGCGTGTTGTATCAGGTCATTATCTATAATCAAAGGAGTGATAAAGAAAGGCTTATCGAGGACACTTTTCTTCCATTGTATTTTACAGTTAGGTGAATCACTCTCTAGAAATACTCTTTCAAGTGTCTTTTTGATCTTACTAAACTCTTAGTGTCAATGCCTATTTTTTAAAGGGCTTTAGCCAGTAATATGAATTCCAACTAGACATGAAATGATGACCACTGTCAGTGAATTGAAACCTGAGCAGGGGACATTTTTCAACACTTTTTCACATAGGGCAGAGCCCTAATTTTCTTTATTTTTTTTTTTAACATTGTAGACTGATAATTTTCTTTTATTAGGCAGATAGAAAGTATCAGAATTGGTATCCTGAAAAATATGTACATAAGGTTAAGTAGTGGACCTTGCATCATCCAGGGAAAGGCATGGGCTACTGTGCTATCCTTCCTTTCTCCTGCCCAAAAGCCATATCCTGTCAGTGTGGGCATGGAGTCCAAGACAGCATTGGATGGCTCATCTACCTTCTGAGGTCATGCTGAGACCATGACACCACCCTCAAAAGTGATGCAATTCTATCAGTGAAGAAACACTTCTTACCAGAGGATTCTTTTGCAGAGAAGACTGAAAGATCAAAAATTATGTTGTTCCTCAAACAAGGAATGAATGTAAGAAAATATTTTATTTGCAAACCAGTGAGGAAAAAGGAGTTGCCATTAATCTGAATCTCAGCATGGTTTTCTTTGGAGGCAGAAATCACAGTGCATTGGTTACTGAGCAGTTGTGTGAGTATTCAGAGTCTGGAACGATGTTAAGAGGACTGTGATTGATTACAGAAGAAGCTCACCTTGATCTTTGCCTGGATCCTTGATTCCTCTTACCCCCTATTGCTGTACCACAAAATTTCACATTCCAGTAACCTTCCAACTACAGCTTTAATTTAAATAAGGAAGCACTAGTGGCAGGAGGGTACCTCTAAAACCAGTAATCATTTTTATGCATGACATATAAACTGAAGCATTTTTTTAATGCCTTATTTTTGTTCTTATTCTGATCACATGACTTATGGCCTTTGATTCATGACTCCTAATTTGTCACTCTTGATTTCTGATATATGAGCAGATGTAGGACCTTGAAAAAGATCTGTCTTTTCATGATAGGAAATTTTTTTTTTTGAGCTGTTGCTCAATAATTTTAATGGTACTGGTAATAAGTTATAGAAATATTGTTGCTGCATGTGTAAAACACCTGAAAACAGAGACATCAGGTAAAAATACATCCATTTTGATTAAAAATATGAATATAAAAACTTCTAGTTACTGTTATTCAAAGCTAAGTTATTTGCTACTGAAATGTTTATTGTGCAAAATTAGTTAAATTGGCAAAATGTTATTAACTACCAGAAATGCAAACTAGCAGAGATGGCAAATAAATTAGGAAAGTGTCTGATGGAAACCTAGGCATAGAGCCGTATTTAAAGATTGAATCATATATTAACAAACTGAACAAACAAGAACAAGCTGTGAAATACATGGTTTTTACAGAAGAAGAAAGCTCCAGCAAACAAACAAAAAAATATGGACTTGGGCCAAACTCCAAACACAGCTATTATGGGATTTTATTTAAATATATTTTGGGAGATTAACATGACAAAGGATAGCGTACAGCTTATGAAAAGATGTGTAAAAAGTATCACCATAGAAACTTGCTTGAGAAAATCAGGATCTCTCTTCAGACTCTGGCATAAATTTGTGTAATTTCACTTATGTGAATGCAGATCTTTCACCGAGAAACACTGAAAACTTCATTAGTATGGGAATGAAAGGGAGATAAATTTAAAGAACAAAATGAAGCTTTGCAGGAGATAATCTAGACCATGAGATAGGTACCCATCTGTTGTTTAAGATAAGACAAACACTCCACAATCTATTCAATTATGCAATTGTTAAAGAAAAAAAAAAGTTATTTTCATGATCAGTGTAAAGCAAAATATTTTTAAGATTCCTTTTGCAATCCTTAGGTTTGTACTAAGTAAGCAGAAGGATCTTTTACTTTCCAGTTATTACCCTGTGTCAGTCAGAGCTGAAACATTTTGGGGAATTGAGGGATGCAGTTTTAGCTGTGACTTCAACTAAAAAGACATTTAAAATTTTTAGGCAAAAAACCGAGAAATACTGGAGTTATCTTTCAAAATATGCTTTGTTTTTCATTCTGTTGTGTTTGAATTACAGTTCTTTGGCTCCCTCCCTTCATATGAAAGCTGAAATTATATGCATCTCCCTAGAAGGGTTGTCAGAGGCTGTAAACTTTGTATCCTGACTCTCTGCCTCTGGTAACTGTAATAAAAATGAGGTGAAACCAAGCATTAAAAATATCCTAGAAACAAATGGTCACCTTCCTGCAGCTTATTGGCAAATTCAGGGGGAACATGACTTTTCCCAGGAGGCAAAATGTGGAATTGACAATAATCATAGGGCTGAAATGCTCCTTTTTCACATCTGCCTCAAATTAGATTGGCTTGTTTCACAATGAATTTCCTTTTAGAAATTATTTCTTCTGGACTAATTTCTTTATGTTTTTACTTTCTTACATCTATAGGTAAAATTATAAGAGTAATATATAAAACAAAATCTCTTTGTCTTAATTTGTTCATTGTTATACCACTTTAATTAATAAAAAGAGGAACAGTTTTAACTTAGACACATTTCACATTATTGCCTCAAGTCTCTTGCTTTCTTTTTATTGATTGGACATTCATGACACTATGTTTCATTATCTCAAAATTATTTCTTAAGCTTCAGCCTCTTCTGCTTCAATCCAAATTATATTTATCATATTTACCCAGCACCTACAGTCTAATTCACAGTCTAGAAAGAGCATCTGTGCCTTCTTCCTGACAAGGGCCATATTTTTGACTTCCTCATCAGCTTCCTGAACCAAAACAAACCAATATACACAGTTTTGCAGAAATGGGTGAGGCTTTCATGCTTATTTACCTGCTTGAAAGTCTAGGGATTTGCATTAATTACCCCCAGCTTTGATAAAACAGCCTTTTCCTGAATTTATGCATCCATAATACTCTGCATCTCAGTGTTATGGTCTTTGAAGTTTCCATGCTTCCAAAGGCTTTCATCTGTCACAAATGGAAATGAGCTTGTACTGATGGGGCCAGGTTTCTGTGGCATAACTCCATCAGTGGAAAACCTGCTCCCTGATATTTGAAATATTAGCAACAATTATCTGTCATATAGATTTAATCACAGTGCATCATAACTAATAAACTAGAGAAGAAGCACGAATAGCTAAAATTGACTTCAAAAGTAGAAAAGCAAGAATTATCTCTATGGTTTTTTGTTTTGTCTGGAGAACAAATACAGATGTTAGTTCCAGAAAAGACATATTTTTCTCATCAGAGCAAACAAAGTTTTCCACAGGTATTTTAGGTATTGCTGCAGCTTATAACAAGGTGTTTGAGGGTATCATTCTTGAATGACTAGTAGGTAAGAATGTAGTTCAAACATATAATGAAGCTCATGAATAATGCAAAACAGGAATTTCAGAATTTAAAAAGCCATGTGAAGTTAGGACCTTGCTGGCCAGCTCAAGCTATTTGGTGCTCAATGAGTTCTAAGGACACTCTTAAGAAACTCAGATATGAAATCTTTGAAAATGTTATGCATCATATTCATGAAATCATCAAAGACTCAGTGATGAGTCTCTGAATCTCAGATATGAATCACTGAATTGATATGGATCTCAGATATGAATCTCCTATCTCTGAAATAGTACATTAAGCCATTATATGGCTCAAATCATTATTGAAATCAAAGAGAGAGAAGGTGACTTTTATGATATGTTATTAAAGGGAACTTTGTAGACCAATGTTATGTCTTGGTGCAGACAGTGAAAAAAAAAAAAAATGTGTATGTGAATAAACCTGGTATGCCAAATTAAAACACAAGCCATTTTTGTACAAGCCTCATAGATACATTAGCCTTTAAAGAACCAGTAAGGTTGTGCATAAAAATCCTTCCAAAAATCTTTCTGGAAGATTTTTTTTATTTGATGATCGCATCAATTGTTCCCAAAAAAATAAAATTCTAATGAGCTGCTGTGGTTCTGCCCCCAGCAGCATATCAGCCCCATGCAACCACTAGGTCAATCCCCACATTGGCTGGGGGAGAAATTAGAAATTTAAAAGTGTGAAAATTCATGAGATGTGATAAAGAGGCTTTAATGGGTAAAGGGAAAGGTGCACATGAAAAGCAAACCAAAACGAGGAATTCTTTCACCACTTTCCGTGGACAAGCAGGTGTTCATCCGTCCCCAGAAAAGCCAGGCTCCATCATGCATAGTGGTGACTTAAGACAAATGCCATAACTCTGAACACTCTTCCTCTGTACTCCTCCGAGCTTTTATTGCTGAGCAGGACACCGTATGGTGTGGGATGTCCCTTTGGCCAGGGAGTCAACTGTCCCACCTCTGTTCCCTCCCAAACTCCCATGCACCCCCACCCTGCTTGCTTTCAGGGCAGCAGGAGGAGGACTTGACAATCGCTTCACAAAATATGTTGTATATGCACTTCTATGAAGCAAATTAGCTCTGTCTCAGTCAAAACCACTACAGGAGCTAAGAGATGTGGTCCCTCTGTGCCTCAACAAACGAAAAATAAAGAAACAAAAATAAAAACAACATGATATTAATTTTCAGTATAGTTCCAATGCTGGAACCCTACGAGAATATGGAGACTCATGCCTCGTATATTCTCAACAGATAGAAGGAAAAGGAGGAATAGTGAGGGATAAAATTTGTACATGACATACAATTTCCCGCAAATTTGTGATCACTGGCTTAAATCTGGCCACAGAAGTGAAGGGGTATTACATAATGTTGAATGACAACACAGTAAAGGAAATTCAGTGTTGATAACTAGGGACAGTATAAGGAAAAAGGATGAAAAATGACATGGAAAAGGGCACATATTTAGTTTGGAATTTTTAGGAAAAAAACTTGTTGGGAAAATGTGTGAAAATTCCATGCAAAAAAAAGTGGAAATTGAACACCAAATTATTATGTATCTGTTACAATTAAGTGAACAACAAAAAATGGATGGCTGAAATTACCAAGCAATAAATTAAGAGCAAACAAAACTGGGTGACTTGTGTATGATGTATAATTACACTGTGGAACTCATGAATGCAGACAATAGAACTGTAAAGAGATTTTTGAAAGGACTCGGAAATTCAGAGAAAAGAATTCATCGTTATCTATTTAGAAATGTGGTAAGGTATAATCTTTGTTTCAAGAGGTGTTTTACTCATTGATTGTTGTAGCTGGAAGACTGTATCTGTCAAAAACCCTTTAATTGCCTCAGTCATTAAGGACATCTGTGATCTTTAACTGTATTTACTTGGATTCTTAGTGCCTTTTACTTTAATTTTTCCTTCAGATTGCTAAAAAAAAACAAAACAACAAAACTAGATGAATTGAGCTTTTTTGGGGGAAACAGTAGAGAAGGGAAGAATGAAATATAAGTGGTGAAGGAGAAAAATTCTTGCTGGCAGCACTAGAAAGTTTCAATTTGACAACATTTTTAGTGAAAAAATTTCTCTTAATATATAATCTAAACCTCCCTTAGCACAACCTGAGACCTTTTCCTCTTGTCCTTTTGCTTTTTATCTGAGAGAAGAAACCAAACCCTTCTTTGCTACATCCTTCTTTCAAGTACTTATAGAGAGTGATAAGGTTTTTCTGATCTTCCTGTTCTCCAGGCCAAACAATCCCACCTCTCTCAGCCACTCCTCATAAAACTTGTAGTCCAGACCCTTCATCATCTTCATTGCCCTTGTGGGCACTCCAGTTGTTGTCTGAATCCGCCTACCAGATTTCCACGATGGTAATTGTGTCATAGTTTTCGTCCTGAGCATGACAATGTCAGAATAGGAAAAATTATGAGAATCACCTTTCATCCTGACATAGTTCTGAAAGCCCTTCTTAGCTTTATAAATTAGGAATTGCCCTTCCTTCAGATTTAGGACATTGTCTTTCAGGGAATGATTTCAAATTTATATTTGGTTATTTAAGAATATAAAGTTAGATCAAAATGTGTATTATCTTTAGAGGCTAGACCTACAACAAAACCAGAGAGAAAATAAGGAATGAAATAGAAAAATCTGAGCAAGTGAAAGTGACAAATGGTACATAAGCACAAGTGTAAGAGAAATTTTACGTGTCTAATCTTAAATTAACAAAAGTCCTCTGTTAGTAAAAATGAATGGATAACAGTTTGTGTGTAGCAGTATGAAAGGGTAAAGATTTATTCAGACTAATAATTTTTCTGTTTTTTTTTACTCTGTTACTTTTTCAAGAACTCAAGTGACATATTTGATATATAAGACCATTATAACTAAATATGAGTCCACATATATGCACATATTTACCTCTCTTTCAGATTTTTTTTATTTTTTTGTAGTCTATAGAAGTTCAAAAGCTTGGCAGTTGAAGATATTGTCAGACTTGGTCATTTTTACTGATGAGTGGTTTAACTGTATTCAGAATAAAGAGATATCACTGGGTTGCCTAAAAAGAAACTCAGAGGATAAGTCATGTCTCAAAAACTTCTGAATCCAGGGAAAAATTAAACCGGAGTTATATTTGCACTGGGCAAATATAAATCACTCAAATTAGTTCTGTCGCCACAGAACTAAACTGAGAATGACACCTGTGCCTGACCTTTTAACCAAGGTCTGAATTTGGATCACAAAATCAATTATTCCCTTCACTCTCATTCAGCACTACCTTTGAAATTTCTCTGAGTTGAAATCTTAATGCTATGTCCATCTGAAAACTTTAATTCTCTATATGATTGAAATCCAGATAATTGATACAAAAGACATTCACAGTGAGGATATATTGATATTCAGGGACAGTGTTTAACAGATGATGGTTCTTGTGATAAATCCAAGGAAGAAAATTGTGTTCTGTTGAAACTGTGTGATTGGAAGGAATATTCAGGGATAGAACTACAAGTAGGTTATTAGCTCTAATTTTTAATTTAAACTCTATTTAATTTATTTGTATAATATATGTAATATATATTATATTGAATTATATATAATATTAAATTTAGATATTCTAAATATTTTTGGCTTTAAATTTCTTCTTAGTACTTTTGTAAGTGCAGGAGATGTACAATCACAGAGCAAGAAGCTGTAAGGGTCCTTTAAAGTCCTTCTAGTCCAAAATCCTGTTGGAAGCAGGGTCATCCTATGCTAGATACTTTAGAACCTTATCAAGTTATGTTTTGAGTCTTCAGTTATGTGGTTTATGCGATTCCTCAACATCTCTGGGGAAACTGATCCACTCTTTAAAATTGTGACAGAAAAAAAAAAAAAGTCTTACTGTGTAATCAGAGCTTAATTTCTTCCAATTTATGTCAGTTGTCAATTTTCCTAGCACTGGTCACTTCTGACAACAGTCTATCTCTGCTTTTTTCATATCATCTGTTAGGTATTTGTATAACTTGGCAAAATCTTCCTTTATTCTAGTTTTCTTAAATTAAAAAAAAAACAAGTCCTCTTATTACATTTTCATGTCAAAAGTATCTCAGTAAACTTACAGTCTGGCCTCTAATAAAGTTTTTCCTGTATGAAGATGTTGATATTGCACTGGGCTACAAAAATCCAGACACAATAATCCATGTTCAGTTTCTTAAGTGCTGAATAGGAGCAAGCCACCCCTTCCTTCCAGTGGTGGCTGCACTCCTGGTAATACACGATGTAGTTGGCTACATTTGCTGTCAGTGCACACCAATGAGTCATGTGCTGCTTGTCCACCAGGACATTCTGGTCATTTTCTGTAGGAATACTTTTTAATTTTATTTTTTACCCAACTACTACCCAAACACTGTTTGTTGCACCTGTCCCTAGCAGAAAACTGCATTTGTTTTTGTTGAACATTATGAGGTAATTTCAGACCATTTTATAGCTTATCAAGATCTCAGCTTGTCATGGCTTGGAGCATTCAGTCCCATTATATAGGATTTCAGATGCATAACTATAATAGACCCAGTACAAAATCCTGAGTAAGGCTACTGACCAATGACTTTGTTCTATTACACCACAAAATCAGGAGGACCTGCCAATTTATTCTCATCTTTAAGTCCATTTACTCAGTCCATAACTTACCAAATTGGCTGCAAGGTTTGTGTGCAAGATCATGTCAAAAACACCGATAAAACCAACATATATAGCATCCACTTCTCTTCCTTTCAGAGAAAAGCCAGGAACCTCGTCACAAAAGGAAAACAAATTGATCAGACATTATATGCTCTTAGTAATTCCCTTGTCTCTGTTCCAAATCACAATCTTGTTCTTCATGTGCCTGCTTTCAGGTGGATTTTATCCATAGCTTTTTCAGGTGACTTGTTTAGGCTGATGATCCTGTTGATTTCCAGATTGTCTTTCTTGTTTTTCTCAAAAATGGTCTTACTGTTGCCTTTTTGCAATCTTTGGGGGGATCCTCTGATTGTCATAACCTGTCAAAGATTTAGAGAGTAGACACACAATGACATCATTTAACTTCATTAATAACTTCACACATCTGATCCCATGGGGTTGCAAAATGTTGAATTTGCTGAAGCTGTGTAGATATATATGACTACAGTATTAAAATGATATACCTCTAGGTATTTCTTTATTAATATATTTTGTTAATATTCACACATTCTCTCTTACAGCCCTATGATAATTAGTAAATAAGAATTACTTGGATTCCTTTTTGAACAGACCATGAGGCAGGCTCAGAGAAGTCAGTTCTATTAAAGACATGCTCACCTGGAGAGATAAAGGAAAACAGTGTAGGGAAAGCATAAATTTATGGACAATTCTAGATTTTCCTAAAAGAAACAATCCCATGCCCATTCTCCTGTTTATCCACATGCCTATAACTTTGAGTTAAGTTAGGTCAAAGAAAATTTATTTCTGTCTCAGGAAGCAACGTTTTTCCTGTTGCTAGCTCTCTATGTTGACCAGATTTAATTCAGCAGTTATTGCTCATCTGAAACCTCTCTGAATGTTATTAGGTATTGTCCTGGCAGTCAAACTCCCTACTTTCAAGAATAACAGCTTCCTAATGATATATCAATTTAATATTTTCCCGAAATAGTGTTCCAAGAAGTCAGTTTAAATGAGACATTACTGTAGTTATGTTAGAAAAATAAAATTAGAATAAAAATTATTACTTTGATACATTTTTAATATGTTATTTTTAATATGCAAAATATACATTCAGGAATTATATGTTTTTATTTTGCTTTTAAGTCCATGATTAATTAATGGAAATTTGAACATAAGAAAGAGATAAGTAAAATAATAAATATATATTTTTAAAAGTGCCTATTTTCATGTTATTTGAATGAATTTAGTAATGATGTTTGAAAGCACAGACTAATAGGGATTTTGAAGAAAGCAGTTTGGAATTATATTGTGATTGGATGATGAAAGCTTGCAGTGTGGCTGAAACAGTCAGTAGAGATGTAGATGTAGTCAAACCAGTCAAGTTGGTCTCCTCTTTTGTGTACAAGTACTAAGAAGAAAAGGCACCAGGAAACACCCGCTATGTCAAATTGCCAGCTTTCTGAACAGAAAAGAACAAAGGCATCAGGATTCAAAAGAAGCTGCTTTCAAAGCTACTATTTGTTGGCAAATTTCCTGACTTTTGCTCTCAATATGTGTCAGTATCACTTTGATATAAACATCAGAGCATAGCCTCAAGCCAAGGTCTTCCCCCTTGGACTGAACCTTAGGGGGTTGCCAGTCTGCAGCCTAACACATACAGTAACCCCACTACTGTATGGAAAACTACTTGCATGGAAAATATAGACATACAAAACTTGCAATACACTACAGCACCAGAGTGACAAGTATCCCATGGAGCCTACTGTGCCCAGTCAAACTTTCAATGCTCTTAAAAGAAAAAGCCCATGATTATGAGAATTTAGAAGTTTTTTTGTGATGGGATCAAGTACCTGAGGTATAACCTCATGCCTCTCTAAACTGATACCCATCTTTAACAAAAGTAGCAATATCAATTAGCTGATGGCATAGAAAATGATGTTTTTTTTCCACATCTTGAGATTAATCTTGGTGAATTTAAAGTATAACACATTTTCTTCCAGAGAAATTGCAATATTACTTTCACAGAATCACAGAATGAGTAAGGTTGGAAGTGATCACAGTGGGTCATCTTGTCCAACCTCTGTGTATAAGTAAGGTCAACCCAGAACACATTGCACAGATTTGCATTTGAACAGTTATTGATAAACTCCAGTGAGGGAGGCTTCTCAGCCTCTCTGGGCAAGCTGTTCCAGTGCTCAGTTCACCTGCACAGTAAATAATTCATCCTCATGTTTAGGAGGAACTTCCTGCACATCAGTCTCTCCCTATTCCCTCTCATCCAATTGCTCAGCAGAGCCCTGGCTCCATCCTCTTGACACCCTCCCTTCAATACTTATAGACAGTGATGAGATCCCCTCTCAGCCATCTCTCCTTGAGGCTAAACTGGTCCAACTTGCTCAGCCTTTCCTTGTAAGAGAGATGCTCCAAGTTTTTCTTGTGCATAGAGGTGTTGATAGTATGGGTAAAGAAGCTGCAGATAAGTAAATATTTGTAAATGATTTTTTGGGGAGATTTTTATTTGTTGAAGTCAATTTTTTTTATATATTTTAGACCTTAAGTAATGACTGGATCTTCTGAATAAATTATTTTCCTGATAACTTCCCCCCCCCACCAATAGTTGGCTGCCTTTTGTCCAATGGATTTTTTTCTGAAAATTTTAGATGGCTGAAGACCTGAATGTAGACTTTGGAGAAATGAATTAAACTGTACTACTGATTTTCCTTTGCTTGATCAATTTTAATCAATAATAAGATCTCTTGTTGATTTTTGAAACTTTTCTTTTTTGAGTTTTTGCAATTCAAGCTTTCACAAAGTATTAAATGTTTTATTTTCTGATTAAAAAATCAGATCATTATTATTGATTTTATATTTAGGCGCTTACAACTATTTAATTAATTGATATTTGGTATTTGACAAGTACTCTGTAGGCTAGGTGCTTAGAGAGCTAAAGCATACAGCAGTCCTCTAAAAAAATGGAAAGCGATATTTGATTTTCTTCAGTTCAAGCTATTAATTTGGCTTATTAATGCTGTGAGTGAGAGAAGTAAAGGGTGATGACTGAGTTCTCTTTATCACTGATCACTAATTGTCTTTGAGATAGGACCTGTATTTTCAAAAAACAGAATTAATAGGCTGATTTAAAAAATCATGAAGATTTAAGGGCTTCATAGAAAATGCATTGAGTAGGCACCGCAGAGAATTGTCAGCCTAAACAAGTAGACTTTTATTCATTGTGCTAAGAACTTAGCACATGCTTAAATTCTATTTTCTATGGTGACTTCAGACCTCATCAAGTTACTGCAAATGTTATATCAGAGGTGATATAAAATGAGAAAATGAAATCAAAATCAGAACCAGTTAATAAATTAAGAAAAACAGCACGTATTTATTTGTTGTTAATAGTTTCTTTGGCACTGTATAGAATGAATGAATGGTGTATATGCTGTTTTACATTGCAGATTTTCAAGGGCACTTCTGAATTCAGTCACGTCATTACAGCTTGGAAAGCAAACTGGAAACATTTCCCATTCAGCAAATTAATTCTCAAAACAAATTGTTTCCTCACCATTACAAGGAGTCTCAAAAAGCTTGTTATAAATGTTCTGTAAGCAACAATGGCAGCAAATAAAAGCATCATATATTTAACTCATTCTATTCTGCCTATTGAGTATGCCAAACAATATACTGAGATAGAAACAAATCTCTGATTTTTCAACACCCCAACAAAGTAGATTTTCTTTTTGTGACTGAAAACACAGCATCAACATTTGTACTAATCTGTATGAGACTTGTCTTTTTAATTTGTAAAGATCGTTATTTATACCATTAAATAATTAGAAACACTTTTACAAGCAGAAAAGACAAATCCAACTCTTCCAAAATAATGGAAGAAACTATTTTTTAGTTAATTAAATCACAGAATGAGATCAACATTCTAATTTTAACATAAACCTTTAAATCTGGGCTAAGTTCCATAAAATATATTACTCAATATAGGCTGATAGAAATTTAATAAAAATGGCATAAAAGAAACAGACTTATATGTATATGTTATTTGGGGTGAATATTTAGCTTTGGCGATGGGTATGGAGCTAGAGATATCAAATTGCCCATAAAGAACTAAAATTTTCTTTCACCTTGTTTTTTTTCACCTTGTTTTTTTCACCAATTTTCTCTTGTTCTGTTAGGTTAAGCTAAATTACAATAAATTTTACTTTGTATGACTTATACAGGCAATCTTTCCCATAATCAAGCCTGTATGTAAGTGGATAGCATATACAGAGAAATGTACAAACTTTTCAAGGGTAGTTGAGTTCTACTACATTTTCCTTCTCTGAAAACATGTAAAGTAGTTGCAGTGTAAGTAAACTAGCTGTGAAAGCCAATAGAAGTTAGTTAAGACAGAGATCCTCAATTTATACGATGACAAGGTATAAAATGTCTTCATAGAACATTAAGTAGGCACCCCCATGTGTATTTCTCCTTTTCAACTGCATTTCTAAAAAACAATTGATATCCCAGTTATTATCCAGTAGTTTTGCTGTAAACCTCTTACAATTATTTCTTAAAGCATCTAAAATAGCTCTCTAAATACATATGTGGTTTTCTGAAACACTTTTTTAAGTGTCATGCAAAAGTGGAGGTAGGGACAAACACCATGTGGATCTGGGAAGATGATAATTCTAGGACTGGACAGCAGGATGAGTTTGGTAATTGGAGGAAAAAAAAATGGCAATATGGATGAAAACCAAAAAAAGAAATGTAGAGTACTGCAGGTGGGTAACAAGGTGGANCTGGACAGCAGGATGAGTTTGGTAATTGGAGGAAAAAAAAATGGCAATATGGATGAAAACCAAAAAAAGAGCACTGCAGGTGGGTAACAAGGTGGATCTCTTGATCTGTCTCATTGCCAATAGATGCTCTGTGGCTTGGATATAGAGTATATAAGTATAGAAATTAGTATTGTTCTATTACCACCTACCAGATTAGAAAAGGGTATATAAGCTTCAAAAAAAACCAAAACATCTAATGAGTATTTTGTTTCTTTAAGATATGGATGACTTTGTGGCAGAGATTTTTGCATTACTTATTAGAATACTTTAGAATGGAGTTGTCATGGTAATTCGCAGAACCAAATTTAGTGCCTTGATGTCCTGTGCTATGTATAGAAAGATGATCACATTTGAAAAGTTGGTATACAAAAACAATGTTAGTATGAGTTTTTTTTTATTGATGAAGGGAGATAAGTGATTATTCTTCTTGCAGCAACAGATGAGTATAAGAGCACAATTCTTGGAGTTACAACCGATCTCTTGAGATGTCGCATACTGGAATGAATGAAGAATCTTGTACATCACTGTTAAAGCCCAGAAACATGAGTACAGGACGACATAAAGTAGGAAAAAAAGAAAGAAATGTTAAAGTGTTAAGCACCTTTCTTTGAGGGGTGTGAATGCCCTCACTTCATTTCCCTTGCATACAATGTTGGACAGTTAAACAGCTTAATATAGAAAGTGTGTGAGTGTTATTGAACAGCAGTGATATTTCCTTTGAAAGTTACCTAAGGAATATGTTGCTGCTTCTTTCAATGCCCTGTTCATGAGTCTATAACGTCTTTTGCCATTCCAAGCAGTCTTGAAGGTGTTCCATTATGGAGCAAATAATTTAAGATGCATTAACTAATAGTAGAGTTGGACCTACATAAGAACAAAGGTCTGTGTGACAGAACACCAAGAGAAAAAACCTCTGTCATTTACTCTTATCCTTTTGGATATACATTAGTTGCAACAGAGCTTGTCACTCTCTGAGAACTTATGCCTGAAGCATGAGTGAACAAAAGGAAGACACTGGTTTTACGGGAACAGGATGGAGACTGAGTGAAGAGAAGCTGAAGCATTTTTGAATGAATTCCATGAAGAACTCCCAGGTTCCAGTAGTCGTTTAAAGACACAAACTAAATTCCTCTATGTGTTAACCTCTTCAAGTTTATGCTACAGAGCAGGAACATGAGTTTTAATGACTGCAACCTGGACATGGATGCCACGAGCAAAAGCTAAATAAATAATCTTTCAAGAGCCTTCAAGAATGTTCTGTGCTCAAGGAATAACACTATTTACCATATTTAATTCAATCTAATCTGCCATGTTTACGTGGTTTAAATCTTAACCTAGTTTATATTGATAACATTTTCAAAGATTTTTCCAGCTTGTAGCCAAAATCTCTCTTAGCTCAATGGACCCTTGTTAGCATTCTTTGGAGACACAGAACTGAGGTAAAGTTCAGACTGCAAACTAACTTCTAAAGTATCTTATTTTTGTTTGTCCTTTTCTATTACATATTTGTCTCCCATCATATCAAAGCGCTGTCATCTAATTGAAGATTCTTTAAGAAGTGGAAGAATTGAAATAGCAGGAGTAAGTAATTTTGTCATTGTTGCTCTCAATTATCATACTTATTTTTTTTTTTTTTTGCTGTACTTCACCTCAATTCTTGGTGAAGAGAAACCTTGTGTTTGAGTGCCAGCAATCACCCGTGTAATATTTAGACCAATTCCAAAAAATGACATAGAGTAGCTTTTAACTCTCTCTTGCAATTCCCATTTTTTGACTCAGGAGTAAGAGTACTGGGAAGAAAATACAGTTTTAATGTAGAGAAACTGGCAAAAACACTGGGGGGCTGCAGGGTGGGAGTGAGGAAGTGATATTTTCCTTACATGGAAAGAAATTTTTGTCAATGAAAAAAAAGGTCATTTTCCCAGGCTTGCTGTGCTCATGAAACATTGCAATGTTTGGCAGAGATTTTAGTTTTTATGAACTTCTATCCTTCTTTTTTGTGCCTGAGGAACTTGAAATAGACTCCTTAAAGATTAAGAGACACACAGCAAGAGTCTAGAATAGACTGCCTTCTTCTAAGATGCTTCACTCCAGATAGAACAGTGGGGTCATTATTTAATTGTGAAAGAGAGAACAGAGACCAAGTCAGTCTTCTCTTGCAATTGAGAGAACCCCCCAGATACTTTTTTCTGGGAAGCAAGCAAATCAAAGAAAAAAATAAAGAAACAAACAAGCAAACAAACAAACAAACAAACAGAAACAAGAAAAATAAAAAGTAAATGAGAAAGCAATTTAGCTGTGGGTACTTTGGGAACCAAATAAAACAAAAATATAGGTTATTTATGTGTACTGTAAAATTTAAAAATACATAATGGAAAAAATAGACAGTCTTTTTAGACTTTTAAAATATTTTTAAAAAAAACTAATATTACTAGTATAACATGTATAGAACTCATATATTATTCTTTTTATTTAAGTTGTGACCCTTTTCCCTTGCGAAATTCAAGTATAATAAAGAAGAAGCTAATATGTCATCTTACAGGTTTGTTATTGCATTCTAAGTTAAGATTATTTGTAGGGATTTTATGTCCTCCACATTGGAATTAGAGAGATTGATTTTGTTCTCACAATCATAAATGAGGATAGCATTTGGCCTCCCACCTCATCTGTCACATTGACACTTAAATAGTAGCTTTTTATGCCGAGTAGACCTGGAATGAATTTTCCTACAGGCAGAGATTTTAAAGTAAACAGCAAAGACAGATCTGTACAAAAAATGGAGGAATCTCATGATCAGGAAGGATGAACAACCATCACTTGAACAGATGTTATTTTACAGACAATAAATGTCAGTGCTATTAAAGACCAGCAAGACAGAAGAAGGCAAGAGAGACAAAGTGAGGCGCGATAAGGCAAAACAGAACTGAGGAAGTGACATTCTTAAAATAACTATCAGAGATTTGAGTATCAGGATATAAAATATTTCATGGTATCAGGGCTATAAGTCAAGGGTCTATCTGCCTTTACATGTAGGTTCCCTATTTCAAGTTCTTCCTTTTGTTGTTTATTAAAAAGTGTATTTTATTCAAGATAATGTCAGCCATGAGAGTGATGTGAGCAAAACTCTAGTTGAAGTCTTGTACAACTGTACAGAGTTTGTTCAATAATGAAATAAGTTGCTTTCAAACTTTTCCCTTTTCTTCCTTTTGTTTTTCTTTTTTAATGTATGCCTTTTTTTTTTTTTTTTCTTCCTGCTGAGGTGAAAGAAAAGTTGAGCAAAAAGTTATTACAAAATAAAGCTCTTCCTCTCACTTTATCATTGCAATTGTCTCTGATAAATTTCACAAATACATACAGGAGAAAAGAAGGCATGTTGCTTTTATTTATTTTCACATTTGTCCTCATCATACCTATGCTTCATTTGACTTATTATATCTACTGATCTTCAACAAATCACATGATTTTCTTGGCATAAAGTGTTGTCAATAGGATGCTGCAAATCGAAGTCCTGTGAAGCAGTAGTGCTCTTGATTCCCTGCAGTGTTTAAGGTCAGCAGCAGATGTGGCCTGAAGTTCTGCTCCTTGAATCTTGACCTTCACTAAGTGATTCTCTAACGACTTGGGAGGGACATCATAATTAGATAAAAACCTTGCCTATCTTTATTAAAGGGCACCAGATTAAATTCTCTGCATGTTTGATGAGAAGTGAAGTGATTGTTTTCCCCACTTCAAATACTTCAGCTTGTCTTTTCATTAATGTTTTATTACTTGCGTACTGAATTCTGATGCTTTTGAGAGTTTCTAAGAAAAAGGGGAAAAAAACCTCACTCTCCTTAGTAAACTGAAAATCTTCTTTTGATGGAAATTCTTTCAAAGATAGTCACATTTTGCATATGTACATATTGAACACTCATTTGAAAAAGGTGCCAGTTAACCTGAAAAAGTAATTAAAAATCAGTATTTTAAGTAAACCCCAGTCACAAATTACTTCAAGCTTTCAACGCAATAGGCCATGTAATGTAATCAAAGCTAAAGTGAATTAAATGCTTTCACTCTTTCAATTGTTCGATAAACCCGTTGAGTTACAGATGAGCTTTTGAAGAAGGGATGATAAAATATTTATTCTGTTGCAGCTGAAATGACAAACATCCTGCTGCTCATTTTATTTTAGTAAAAAGATTTACGAAAGCAATTTAGCTCCAGAACACATTGCTGCAGGCACTCATCAGGCAGATCTTTTGCACAGCATGTTATCAGAAGAGCAAGAGGTGAGATGTTAAGTAAAAAGCAGAAAAATGCCAGTGGCATTATCAAATTGGAGAAGAGAGTGCAATTCTTTAGAAGGTGAAATTTGGTAAAAAGTCCTATTTATAGTGATCTCTCCATAGTGAAAGTCAGTCACTAAAAGTCACTTTCAATTTATGTGCCTCTTCATCTGCACTCCCTGTATTCTTGTTTTTGGTGTCTGATTAATGCATCTGTGGGCCAAAAACAGCAAGATTCCTTTTATAACCTATTCATTGTCAATCTGGTATTATATACAGTTTAATGCCCCTTTTTCACCTTTGCGTCTTGAAAATGCTGTGATATGTTAAAAATGCCCAAACGCTTAATAGTCAAGATATTGCAGCCCTTTGAGTAACTAAAAACAAAAATATGTTTTATGTATTAATAAGACATGGCTTCAGGGTGGTTACTGTAGAAAACAAACACTTCAACACTCATTGTTAATATAGCTATTTTTTTCCCCATAAGGTCTGTAGGCTGCCTTGGGTCTGGTGCTTTACTGCACTGTTCCACAGGGAACCTAGATTGTTATGTGTTACAATTTCTAGGTCTCGTGTCTATGTCTATATCTATGTCTTATGTCTTTGCTTAAAAGTATGCAACCAACCCGAAGAAATCAGCAAAAGCCATTTCCTGCCCTTCCGAGGACAATGTTTGATTGGTGTGCATTCATTGATTCTTGTACTTTCTGGTCATAGCTGGGATTGGCATATTTTACTGGCTTGAACTTCTTCTGTCTCTTGTGCCAGGTATTGTACTATTTGAACAAATGCCTGTCAGTGTACTCTGCCTTCCAGTCTTCACAGCTCTTTTAACTCCCTTGCTTCATTACATTCTCTCGACTTTAACAGAGATATTCTATTTCACTGCCAGTTAACTTTCACTTCTACTTTTGGCAAAATTTGGCTTTCTTATTAACCACTGATCTATGTTACTTCTCTCAGTCAACCTTGACCTACATGTTCACTCATTATATCTCTGGTTGTCATATTTAGCCACAGTCTTTTCCTTTTCCTTTAATATAAGGCTTTATAATTTAGGAATACGACTCTGCAGACAGTCCATTCCTTTCACTAAGGTCCATAAATACTTTGAGCTAACTTCACTCCCCTGAAACTCTGGTAACAAAAGGTGCAGGTTCTTTAAGAGGAACAAGTCCAGAATCACCAAGTGATTTAATAGGCATATTCAGCAAAACCTGATGCAGTAAATTAAAAAAAAAAAAANNNTTAAAAGGCAAATTCAGCAAAAACTGATGAAATAAAATAAAAAAAAAAAAAAAAAAAAAAGGAATTTTTGAGTTTTAGGAAATATTTTTCCATTTATGACATTTTAACCCTTGTATTTAGCCATGAAGATGTTGTGAAGCCTCGGGAGGTTTACCTAATTTACAAATTAGTAAAATTTGAAGAACAAATAAACAAAACCCTACTTTTCAAATGAAAATAAAATAAATTTAAATGGTATATATTTTACAGATTTTTAGAAATTGATGATAGAGTAGTAGGTACTATAACCACTCTAAAAGAGAATCAAGTAACAAAACCTACTACATATTTACTGTTCAAAATTCTATTTTTGCTGTGATTTTTTTGTCTTTAATAACAATTAAAGAAAAATCAAATAGTTTTCCAGCATTTCCTACAATAACCTTGCAATTTCTTTAACAAGACATCCCATACTAAAAATACTCAGTTTTACTTAAAAATGCTTTATATAAGAAAGAGGAGGGTGAATGCAAAAATAGATTTTAACAAAAATGAGTTGCAGAAATCTTAATCACCACACATATTCACTGTTTTATAGTCCACCATCACAGAAAAAAAATTTATTCAAGTTCAAATTTGTATTAATTTTCTCTGTATGTCATACATAGATATATTAATGACACTGATCAATGAGAAACCAGCTAAAGGTTGGGAAACATAATGCCTTTACTCTGCAATATTGAACCAAGACTGCCTGGAGAAAAGAGATGGATTATTTTTATATCAAGCTTAAATAAAGAAATGTGGAGCTCCTTCAGGTTGTCTGTGGTTGCAGTTTTATCAGCTTCTCAATGTCACCACAAAAACATGCTCTAACTCTCTGACCTTTAATAACTAAAATAAGAATGAAAGTACAGTAATTCTTGACCTAGGATTTCTCCTAGCTTGACAAATACTGTGTGCTAAGGGTAGTCTTGTGTCATAGAATAAGATACAGATATTTTATAATTGGTTATTTGAAAAAATTACATTAGTAAAGTGGCAATATTTCTAAAATTCCTATTTTCCTAGGAGCACTAATATAAATTTACTATAACACTTTCTCTTTACAATCACATTGATTTTGTGAGCTTAAACTTAAATCCTGCAGTCAGACTATAATTTATGATGCTAGAAGTTATTTGATTATCATTGGACTTTTTCATTATTTGATTCTTTAATTTAGTTGGTACCATTTCCCAACAAAACAAACCCAAAATACTGAGAAGGTATGTCTATGTATGTGTTAGCAAAAATAACAAAATATGTCAGCAAAGAACATCAGAGATAAAAACCCAAACCAAACAAAAATTCAACCCAACGCAAAAAAGAACAAAAACAAAACAAAAAAAGCCCAAACAACTTCAGCATCTATAGTTTCATTATTAATCATCAGTGTTTTAGGGAAACAAAGAATTTTATCTTTATCATTTGTAGTCCAGGTCAAGTATTGCAGCATTGAGAAAATGTGTCCTAATAATTAGTGTAATTTTTTTACCTGGTTAACACTAAAAAAAAATGTACCATAATATCTAGATTCAAATCCAAATCTTATTAAAAAGCCAAACTTACTTTAGTAGTTTGAGATTAGTTAAATATCAAAATTCTCAGATACATGAGAAATTTTACCTAGTTTCGTTATTTATAATAGTACTCCTAAAATTACTTATTTTAAACAAAAGTGCTAAAAGTGCTGTATTTTCCTCTGCTTAGACTAAAAGAAAGTACGCAATAATGTTATTGAGACATAAATATTTTAAATTTCTGGTGTCGCATAATTTTGATTTCTATATCCCAGTACATAATTGATGTTATCTTTTGAAACTTAACATAAGTGCTTAGGGAATCTAATTGTAACAGTTGGCATTCTTTTCAGGAAAAATTTACTTCTGTTATATGAAATGTTTGTAATCTTCTATCCTGTGTTGATTTTTTTGCAAGATACTTTTTTTATGTTTCCAAAAAAGACTCAATAAAACCCACTAGGAAACTAGTCACAGAAAACCATTTAAAATACCTTTTATTTTTTCATCCTGATCTGGTTATTTCTCAAAAAAAAAAGCCCAAAAAACAACAACAACAAAAACTTTAAGAATTCATATTTTACAGACCTTTGTAAATTGCTTGATTGAATTTACGTACACAAGAGGAATCTGCCAAAGATCTTATATACAAATTTCTGTTTTCCTTGACGATATGTCTTAAATGACTTAGCTGTGTTAAAGATAGTATCTTTATTTAGACCAATTCTGAACCATGTAAGGCCATGGAGGTGAATAATTGACAGGTCAATAGGAAGAAAATAAAACCATTGGCAATTTTATGAAGTTTTTAAAATTACCTAACTAAATTTTATAGCTATACAGGAAATGACTGCAGGCTCATGAACGCAAGCTTTAGTATTCACTTGCATAAGCATCTCATAAGGAACATGGTAAATAGCTTTGCAGTGCAATTCTCTATCCTCTGCTCTCTATGGACTGTCTCTTCCTGTTGACTTACCAATATTGATGAGGCAGTTTTCAGGTGCTTCTGAAAGGAAGGGTGTTGTACCACATCCAGGTGACTTAATTGTTTTAAGAGTAAATTCCAAAAGCTGTAAATTTTTAGCCTATTACAATATACAGAGCTATCAATTTATTTATGTCTTTAAGATATCAGGGGGATTTTTAAAAATTCAATTATATAGTATTAAAAATTGGATTATATAGTACTAGTATAGGCAACCATTTCCTCATTCATTTTGATTGACCATGAGCTGTAATCCTTTTAGGCTTTTTAGGCCTTTTTCTAAATGCTTTTTGTACACAGATTTGTTTTTTAAAATTTTGCATAAGAAATAAGAAATCAGAATATAATTTAAGTATTAAATTAAAGGAAATAAAATGCATAAGTCTTAAAAAATGAAACAAGACAAGGCTGTCATGGTATTTTAGAATGCTAATTCATAGATGTCACAACACCACTGAATGTTTCCCAGCAGTTTTCTACCCTGGTTCAGACTGTGAATTTTATATGAGAGAAATCTGGAAAAGTTTAACAGCAGAAAGATATTTTTCTGTCTTAGACAATCAAAATTGTACAGTTGTGATTCACAATCCACGTCTCAGGGTTGCCCAAATCAGTTCTGAATCCACATAACAATATCCCCAGCACACTGACACAAACAGATTCCCAACACCACATTGCTCTCTGTGATGTGCTCAGCTCGGATAAGAAGCTATTGCAAGTAGTACGAAACATTTAAAACTGAGAAGTCATCCACTAAATTTAATCCCAGACTGCAACTAAATAAGTACCATGATTCTATAGCTGTAATTTGATGTAGGATGTTACATATGACATATACTTATCAGCAAGCTAGAATGGCACAGATTTCATAAAAAGCAAGATTTTGTGTGCTATGCATTGAGTTTGTCCAAAATATTTCAGCCAAATAGCCAGAGAGGAGCACAGAAAACAACTTGCACTAACAATTTTACTGTTGCTCTGTCAGCTTTGTGGTTGCTGTTATTTATCTGTTGCTTTGTTAACATTGGTCAAGCAGTAGGTGATGCACTCGATTTATAACTGGGCAGCAGCATTGTACAAATACCACAAGACTGGATGATTAAATGCATTCTCTTTGTTAGATTGATTTCCCAAAAGACTGTGCACAAGCTTGAATGCAATACCCTCTGTCCATGTATACTAAATATTGAGAGAGAAATTTTCCATCTTACCTAATTATCATTAGATATTGAACTTACAGAAAAGTGGGATATATTGATCAATAGGTACGACAAAAGTTCACATATAAAACATAATAGATGTAGTAGACTGTCTGCCAAACAATAATGTGTATAACTGATTCATCAGCTTTTCCTTTTTTTCTTTTTTTTGTATGTTATGTTTTCTAACAAGCAATGCTAAGCCTGCAGAAAAGCAAAAGATGGATGTTTGGGCTTGCACTCTAAAAAATCTAATGGTCCAGGTTAATAGCTTGAGCTACATTTGTGAGAGAAAATTGAAGCCATTCTTTCACTTGGTTTTGATACAGACTGCAAAAGAGAAGGTATTCTAAACAATGAACAATCCAGTCTCCCAGTGCATGGCAATTTCAACTCAGAATTTCAACGTGACCTTAAATAAAGCCCACTATTCACTCGTTGTAGAAAACTGTAATGATGTTGGTAAGAAGACATCAAAGACAGTTAAGCCTGCTTTGGTAATAATGAAAGGGAAGTATTGATACAACTTTTCAAAAGCCACATTCTTCAACAGACCTGGCTAAGAACTGACAGCAGCTGGAATTTAATCTGTTTCTTCTTTAGTGAAACAATACTTACAGGATGGGAAGTGTCAAGTGGAAGGGGAGAGCTCTCATTTTCTGAGAACTGCAATGTTGCTTTGGCAATTCATGAAATCCCTGTTCCTTTAGCGTAGCATTAATCATTTCATCTTATTGGAGGTGACACTATTTCCCAGGCACTAGGAGTCTGAACTCCTCTGCCTCCTAAAAATAGATCACTTTGTCATCCTTTTAATTGTCCTCACTGAATGACTCTGGCTAGTTAAGTATGGAGGCCAAATCTCATTTTAAGTAAAACATATGTATATGTATATGTGTGTGTACACATGCATGTAAAGTTCCATTCAGCCTATTGGGTAAACCAATAAAAAAAAAAATCCATTACCAAAAAAATCCCTGTAAAAAAATATTCTTACATAATAAAAGAATTTCTGTAACTCTGACTTGGACCAATTATAAACTTTTCTTACATTCAGGTTATTTTGCCTTTGAAATGGCAAGCTGAGTTCAAACTTGCATTGTTTAAACCCATTCTTCACTTTAACCTAAATTAGACTGTGGCCATGGAAAACAATTCCTTCCCTCCTTACTGAATCTAGATGCATCTGTCTTGGTGTTTGACATGGATGTTTATTCTGCACTGGTTTGAAATACATTTAGAGTTGGCACGCAATTATTTATGTTTCCATTAGTGTTAATGAGAGAATTTTGTGTAAATCTCACACAAGCCCACAAAATATTTTTCTGAATGTGCCTTCTGCAGAAAGGAAGGAAATTCTAACAGTTCAGACAATCTTAGCCTACCTAAAGAGATTTTTGGTTTTACAAAATCCTTTACCATATTAAAGGCAAAACACCCTAGAAATTTAGCTGAAAAGTGCAATTAAAAAAATTGTTACATGTTTTGTTTAGATTTGTAGCTACAAAGGAAAGTACCCTTGAGCTCTAGACATCTTTTTATGTAACTTAAAAAGCAAAATTCTGTTTGTTCTTTATTTATTGCTATTATAAGACAACAACCCTCAAGCAAAATAAATAAAATGGCTGTACACAAAGTTTTCCAACTTGTTCCCTTAACAAGAGTCACTCATCTCTGTTTAGCATGAGCTTCATTCCATGACTCTGTCTAATTTCACAGACTCACCAACTGAGTCAGGTTGGAAGAGACCACAGTGGGTCATCAACCTCCCTGCTCAAGCAGGGTCATCACAGAGCGAATTGCACAGGATTATGGGTGGTTTATCCTTGAGCATCTCCAGTGAAGGAGACTCCACAACCTCTCCGGGCAGTTTGTTCCAGTGCACAGTTATATGTACAGTAAAGAAGTTTTTCCTCACATTCAAGTGGAACTGCCTATGCATCAGTTTCAGCCCATTTCTTTATACCTGAATCACTATTTAAATATTTATGTTAGTTGGAAGTAATTTAAATAATGTCATGGTTGTTGCAGCTCCATCAAAAAAATCTAGAACAAAGCAAAAGAAAAGTGACATGAAAGGGAACTGTATTACTCTGAATTCCTACCCTATCTATTTACCTTTCCATCACTGTAAATAAGTCAGAAAAGTGCTGCCCAGAACAGCCTTGGAGCTGCTGTTGCTGTTGCTGCTGCTGGAGAGAATTTCTGTCCCACTTGCCAAAGGTGGTAGTCTGTGTATGCAAACCTGAGTTAGTTCAGGCACTGCAGCCCTCACTTTTGATCACATCCCCCACCGTGTTGCTGCTGTAGTCAGTTATAAGGGTCTGTTTTGTCAAGAGAGAAACTTTTCCTGTATGTTTAATAAATTCTGGAGGAAAGAAATCTCACTGTCACATTTTCATAAGGCCTTTCTGCTGTCTCTGAGAAAACCTTCTGCATCCTACGTCCTTTTCCAGATAATGATAATGATATAAAAATAACTAATTGCATTGATTTAGAAGTTTCTTCTTTTTGGCAGAAAGTAATAAAAATTACAGAAAAGAAAACAAATGAATTGAAATCCTTCTAATAATCTTTTACCAATACACTAGTTTCAACCGCACTATTCCTAGAAATAAACATCCTATATATTTTGACTTTTTTTTTTTTTTTAAATTGAAAAAAAAAAGCTTTTAGTTGACGTTTCACTGTTATATTCATTATTTCTTTTTGTTTCTTATTCTGTCNTTTTTGTTTTTTTTTTTTTTTTTTTTTTTTTTTCCCCCCCCCCCCCCCGCCTTTTTTTTTTTTAAAAAAAAAAAAAAAAAAAAAGAAAGAAAAAAAGAAAAATATGACTGTTTGGATAAATTGGTCATAATTTCAATTCCCAATTTCAAGTTGAGAGAGATATTCTATTTAATCTCATGAGTATTTAACTAACACATTAATTTCCGTAGTAAGACATTTTGACTACAAATCATAAGTGATCTGTAAACTGTATGTTGTGTATTTCTTTCCATTAAAGTCCTAAAACACTTTTTGTACATGAGTGATTAAAAGAGATTTTTAATATTTAATGCATTTTGAGACTATATGGCATTCACACACTTAAAGTACTAGATGATATTTTATTTATTACACAACTTAGCTAGGAGTACTGAAAAATGTTAGTGTTTATTGAGTGCTTTAAAGCAGACAAACTGGCTTTACTTGAAGACTTTCTGATCTGTTCTGTGTCTTAGGAATGTGTAAATATGACATTTTGGTCAATTTTTTGGGTTCATTAGGATGAATGGAAGCACTGGTCCTTTAGTTTCATTTCAGCAGTCAAACTCACATTTTACTTTTTTTACCAGAGACTGCCTTATGGTTATCCTTACATAAAGATGGAAAAATCTTTTTCATCCTGCTCTCAAACCAGACCCTTGCAGCCTGTTACCTGCTTTTTTGGGTAACCTTATTAAGCTATTGGAAGTTACAGTTCTCTATCACTTTATTTTAGAAGGTTTAGGAGGTTTAGAATGTTTCGTTTTATTACCTTATTCAAAGGCAACATGTAAGTTCAAATTTTTGTTCAGTTTTTACACATTGCAGAGAAAAATCCTCTGAAAGTGGCAAGACGTCTGTTTTCAATATCTCAAGTTTCCCAATAAATCCATATAATGAATAATCACAATGAAATAGAATTATTTATTCCATTTCTAAGAAAATGGTATTCTTCTGAATGATTATGGAACAGGATTATACATTTTAGTAAGGTCAACTCAGTAGTTTTTTTGCAGATGATTTTCACTATTATATAATGATCATGAAAAATATGTACCAGCTGGCTTATGTTCTGACAAGTGAGGGTAGCATAGAACCAAATCCACTTAAATCAATCTAAATGAACATATTCTATGCTGATGTTCCTTCTATGAGGAAGTAGTGTTGAGTGGAACATAAGTAAAAGGAAAGTGTTATTCTGGATATTTGTCCTATAACAATCCTCACTCTGCCTTCAGGAACAGAAAAAAAGTTGCCCAACTTTTTGAGGAACTCTTCCTTGAGCTTTTACATGAACTAGGAGGTAAGATTGGTACAGTCTAACCTAAAGTTCTGCCAGTTGTAACCCCTGTGTGCAGACCCTTGAATGAAATCTATAATTGCACCATCTTCATATCACCAAACACATTACCCCAAGGTCTGAAGCTTTATAATAATCCTAACATCTTCTAGCTATACTTTAATCTTCCCAGGAGAAGAGATATGGAACACTGAAATTCTAAATCTGATACACTACAAAACTGCAGAGCACCCAGAAGTACAAAAAGAGGTACAACAGAGATGGCAGAAGTGTTTATGTGTAAAAACACACCTATATGCACATGCCAGTTGAAATTCAGATTTTTAGAAGAGAAAGGTATCTTGGTCATGTATTTTAATGCTTTAAAGGGCATGGCTAGTCATTCAAGTTTACAAGAATACCTGAATTCAATTTTGACTTTAATGTACCAAACAGACTTACATAGAAGGTACTACAAAAGCTACAACTCTCTACCTTCTAATTTAATGCCCCCCTCTTTAATTTTCTTCTTATCAAATGACATTACAATATCTTTAGCTTTTATTTTTAATATAACATAAAATAAAGACTGGTACCACAATCATGCCACACACAGTTATATGCCATTCAGTCAAAATAAATTGCACACACAACTAGGTAACTTCTACCCAAATTTATTAGTAAAAGAACAGAAACAACGAAGTCTTTCAGAAGTGGCATAAAGCAAATAATCATACTTAACCAAAGCCTTTATCCAATGCTATTAAACTACAATTACTTTTGTTTTAAATAAGCAGATAAGCCAAAATTTCCCAGATGTTGAAGGATGGAGAAGTTCTACTCAGGCTGTGTATAATATATGTGTCTGTCTCTTGATATGTATGAACTTACTGCATGTTTTTCCAAATTCCTTTCTGCTATTATAAATAATTTTGTTCTTTCTAGCTAAAGGAAAAAGTAAAGGCCAAAAATAACAAAGTGCTCAGCCTGTGAAATTAAAAACTAGTTGGTAGGGTTGTTCCTCAGCCTGTTATAATCCTTGTTCTTAAAATTAGCCAAACATTCTAAATAAATTTTATCAGATTTCTCAATGGATAACGTTCTTAATTCCTCTTAGATGTGCTGATAGATTGCACATCCACTCTCAGCTGTTCCTGATTTGTGGCAGCCACTTCTTTGAGTGTCGGTCCTGTTGTATTCCGTTTTTTGTCCCTTTCAGTCAGGTAGAAACTGTCAAGAGTAATTTCCACAGGAGGAAGTGAGAAATTAAGGAGATCATTACAGACATGTCTTGATGCTCATATATCTATGCACTACAGCAAAGATATATGTCTTTCTTGTAATATATATCAAGTTGAAGAATAATATTTGTTTAATGAAAATTTTTGCCAGTGTTTTGATATTTATTTTGATACATTTTTGGAATCAGAGCTGAAAAAGTATAATTGGTCAGAGAACACATTCATACAGATACCATGCAAGTAAAATGATTAATACAGGTTTTTTTTCACCCCAGTTCCACACAAGAATGGTATTTATAGTTTATGCAAAATAAAAAATTTAGAATGCGCATATCCAGTATTGAAAAGCAGTGATGACTATCTGTCATGTTCTAGGATGCAGAAATGCTTGATTTTGTGTTGTTTTAGACTAGACTCTTAAAACTGACATCCAGTATCTGCCTTTCATAAGTAACTTTGAATTTTCCTTTCTTTGTTAGCTAAACATGAGGATTAATGCTTTCCTTATTAGAAATTTTTGGATTCCCCATGACTTGGAGACATTTTTTTTCTTTCCCATGAAAAATCATAAAATCATTCAGAAGCAATATCTAAGTATAGCATGAAGCCATCAGGCTTTTCTGACTTTTACTCTTCTCTCAACTGCTGCTGTGGCTCCAATGTTCATCACTATGTTTTGATACCGGATTGTTCTAGCACTGAATCAATTACACATTTGTTACTGATATTTAGAGTGATTCTTTAATAATTCTCTCTCCAAAAAAATTAGAAGTCAAGGGAAGATCAAACTTCTCACCATAAAAGGGAAGACAGCTTAATGTCTAGTTTTATTGTCAGTATGGATTTAGTAAAGATATGGCAGTCACTGAAGTAGAAAAATCATTCAATTGCAAACCAAGAATCAGAAATTTTAATAAGTAAATAATGTGTGTTTTAGCTTAACTAAAGAAGGAATACAGGAGGATAATAAAAATAGCTAAAAATAGTAAATATAGGAATACTATTTAATACCTATTTACCTTCAAAGCAGAAGAAGCCTGGCTGTAGGTAGTCATGTGGAAGTCCCATCAGGAAAGAAAGCCAGAAATGGAAATTGTCATGATCACATTTTTTACCTGTATCTTCCTCCTTTGGCCATCTTCATACATATCAACTCAAAGCACTAAAGCAGCAATCTATACATGATTCATGTGGCTTAGGTGCACCAAAGTGGCCTAATACTGGCTTTGACATATTTTGAATCTCTCCAGATTATGATCTCACAGCCTGTACAAACCCTTACCCTGCATATAAGTTTCTATGTGAAGGTGTAGTGGATTGACCCTGGTTGGATGCCAGATGCTCATCAAAGCTTCTCCATCACTGCTGTACAAAACTGGATAGAGGAGAGAATATAGTGAAGGGTTCCTGGGTTGAAATAAGGACAGAGATCACTCATTAAATACCCTTAGAGGCAAAACAGGCTAAATTTAGAGATATGAAGTGAATTTATTACAAACAAAATCAGAGCAGGAAAATGAGAAGTAAAATAAACCCCTTAAAAACAACTTCCTCACACCCCTCCTTCCTTCCCAGCTCTACCTCCCATCCTTCAGTGCAGGGAGATGGGGAATGAGAGTTATGACCAGTTCATCGCAGGTTGTTCCTGCTACTTCTTGGGGAGAGGGGTCCTTCCCCTGCTTCAGCATGGAGTTATTCCCATTTGAGACAGTTCTCTATGGTCTTCTCCAATCTTAGTCCATCCCATAGGCAACAGTTTTACACAAACTGCTGCAAATTTTCACTCTTTTAGAGGATACAGTCCTCTACACACAACCTGCTCCATCATGGATCCACAACAAGGTTAAAAGTCCTAAGAGGAAACTTGCTCTAGCATGGACTCCTCTCTCCATGGGTCTGCAGGTCCTTGCATGGATCCTGTTCCAGCAGGGGCTTCCAATGGGTTCACAGAGTCCTCTCAGGCATTCATCTGGTTAGATGGGCTACAGGTGGATCTCTGCGTCCCTATGGATCTCCATGGGCTGGAGAGGGATGGGCTGCTTGACCATGGTCTTCACCATGGTCTGCAGGGGAATCTCAGCTGTGATGCCTGGAGCATCTCCTTCACCACCTTCTCCACTGACCTTGGTGTCTGNTCCATCCCATAGGCAACAGTTTTACACAAACTGCTGCAAATTTTCACTCTTTTAGAGGATACAGTCCTCTACACACAACCTGCTCCATCATGGATCCACAACAAGGTTAAAAGTCCTAAGAGGAAACTTGCTCTAGCATGGACTCCTCTCTCCATGGGTCTGCAGGTCCTTGCATGGATCCTGTTCCAGCAGGAGCTTCCAATGGGTTCACAGACTCCTCTCAGGCATCCTTCTGGTTAGATGGGCTACAGGTGGATCTCCGCGTCCCTATGGATCTCCATGGGCTGGAGAGGGACGGGCTGCTTGACCATGGTCTTCACCAGGGTCTGCAGGGGAATCTCAGCTGTGATGCCTGGAGCATCTCCTTCACCACCTTCTCCACTGACCTTGGTGTCTGCAGAGCTGTTCTTCTCACATATTCTCACCCTGATTCTCTGTGGCTGCAATTATGTCTGCACAATAACTTTCTTTCTTCTTAAGTCTATTATCACAGAGGCATTACCACAATTTCTGATTGGTCCAGCCTTGGCAAGAGGCACATTTGTCTTGGAGATGGGTGACATTGCTTCTTTGGGACATGGAGGAAACTTCTGGAATCTTCTCACCAAAGCCACCCTGTAGCCCTCCTGCTAACAAAACCTGGCCATGCAAAACCAATACATAAGGGAACCTTTGAGAAGCTGGACACAGTTCAGGATCACCCTCTATGACAATACCTGTCCTCAGCATAGAAAACCAACCTAATATCAGGATTCATGCATCAGGTAAGCTTGAAGCACTTGTTTATGCTTAGCCTTGGCCATAAGCTGTTGTTACCTATAGCTTAACCTTGCCTATGCATGGGAATTTAAAAAAAAATAAAAAGACATTTCAGATTTCCAAAATTATTGGACATGGAATTTCTCTTCATGGGCTACATGTCTGATTTTGTAGAAAGGTCTTTTATCAAATGAGTGGATTCTTAGTGCAGCTCACTGTCACTGTTCAAGTCCTGGTGACAACATAAACACAAATTTTCTCTAGGACTTCTTGCCCATATCATATAGGGCCATCTTTTTCTGATGGAGGTGGATTTTTCTGATTTCTTTCTCAGTCAGTAGAGTATAGAACTTACTTTTCCCTTTAAGCTTCACTACAGGTAGCATCCAGAGTAAGAAGATAAAGGGAAAGAGTAGTTTGGCAGAAGGAACATTAAGAGTGAAGTCAGGGGAGATCTTTAATGCACACTACCTTGGATTGCTTAATGAGCACTATATTGCCATTTCCTGATACCATCTTTTTGTTAAAAAATCTGCACATTTTAAAAATGTCTAGCATCATGGACGTGTTTTTTTAGCAATAACACAGTTAAAAAGTTTCCCCCAATTTTTTTTCATGTTCTTGAAAACTGACATATACAGATGTTTGTTATGTTGCAGAGATTTTCATCCAGTATCAAGAAAGTTGCTAACAGCTTCTATCTATGACTGGGCATGGATTTAAAAACATATTTATTTCATCTTCTCGAGACATATAAATTTGTGTATGATTTTGGCTTTGAAAGCGTCTTATTTATAACAAATATGTGCACACCTAATATCCAAATTTGAGGGACACTGAAATGTAATGTATCAGTGTCTATCTCTCATAATTTGATTAATCTCAAATAGTCATTTCAGAGCTAAATTTTCTACTGCTGTAATTCCTTCTACTGCCTAAATATTAAAAACAACGTGGTAATTTCTATGGCTTCCTCACTGGATCAGATGCCAGATTGCTTCAGATAATCCCAGTAACTAACATTTTTATCCCTAGAACAGAAAAAGAGCTGAGGAAAAGTTCTTGAAAATTTTCTGGTTTTCTAAGGGATTTCTAAAGCTTACACGTACTAGACAGATGATACGGGTTAAAAACTTGCAGTAAATTGAGTAAAATCCTGACAGAACAGATGCATCAGTTTTTCCATAGTGATAGCACTCCTTGAGTGGCACATGACAACATTTAAATGAAATACATACCTATAAAGAGACAAAAAAAAAAAAAAATCTTGGGAAAACCAGCTCTGATTAGATGGAACTTCTTGGATGTTTCTTCTTTATTTTACCTGCAAACTAGTAATTTCTATGTTCTTTTCATACAATTATTAAGATGGGATGATCCGATGATTTTTTTTTCTGACGGAAATGTTTCTTCTTGGTGTAAAACAGGCATCCTTAAATGAATATTCATCAGACATGACACCTGTTCTTCACTGTTCTCATAGGACTGAGTGACCAAATGGTCAATTATTGACAGCAAAATGTTCTCATGTGCATTCAACTTGAACTAGATACAGTATCACTAGATACAAGATCTCTGGAAGTCCAAAGATTTTTCTGCAAGTTTGAACACCTAGAAACCCAATCTAATTTTGCTAGATATTTTGCCTGGCAGTTTAACAAAGAATCTTAAGAACTCTTGTAAGTTCTTATGAGAATTTGTCAGTATTCTTTTAATTATATATTTATATCTATATTTTTAAATGACAATAGCTGTGCAGGTTCGGGTTCCAAAAATTTCAGGGGAAGGGGTAAAGCATAATATCAAGGACTGAAATACTACCCAGAAGGATGCATAGCAAAGATTGCTCCCACTACTGGGAAGAATGATTCAGAGTCAGCTCACAGTCATAGTTCTTAGTCATAACTATGCAATCCATAACACCCTAAGGAATAATCCTAGAAAATTCAGTCAGAAGAGAAAAGAGGAAAAAAGAAAGAAAAAAAAAAAAGAAAGAAAGAAAAAATAAGGTAACCAAAGGGAAAAAAAAAAGGTATAAAGGTATAAAGGCACTGTTTTCACCTATTTATATAATATTCCATCTTTATTTCCATTTTTTCCCCCTTTTCTATAGCTCTTTGTCTTTTTGTTTTTCTCCAAATGCACCTTGTTTTTTCTGTCAGCAAGCATTTACCTTAATCTCTTGCATTAAAACATGACCCCCATTCTTTTTGAGGGCTTCCTTGCTTTTTCTGCCTTCTTTGTCTTTCCTTTTCTGTTTCGTTTTCTTTCTTTCTCTGCTTAATCTTTAGCCAACCACCTTACAAGCCACCCAACTGTGTATACTCCTCACTTTGAATTCACTGTAGCTGGAATACTTCCCAGAAACAGTGGGTGTATAGATGTGTTTATAAAAAGGAAAGGAGTGAATGAGCTTGGTATGTTTTAGAAGAAATGCCAATTCTTTTTCCATTATTTTAGTGTCCTGTATCAGAGACAATAATAATCAGCTTTCTTTAACAAATGGGAAGCCATAGGGTTACTGAGATCTCCAGCATGAAAATAAAGTGTGTAACTGATCTTTCTTTCACTTTTAGGTAATAATTACTTTGCACACCACAGAAGCTTACGATCAACTTACCGCGCAATGAGATTATTCATAACTTCTTGCTTGCCTGTTTGTTGCCTGAAACATGCTCATTCACATTTATCAATTTATATTTTAAAATAGTGAACTCAAAAAGAAAAATAAGAATCAGTTTGTAGGTGTTTAAAAAGGAAAAAATCTGTAGATTTTGCCTACCACTCAGCTGTGTAAAAGCAAACTACCTCCTTAAAAGTTTGGTCTGCTCAAACCTGGACTTCTGTTCTCCCTCACATTTGGTCTGACCATGCAAGTAACAAGAAAACTGAGGAAGGGGGACTGTCTGCTTTCTGTGACATGATCTAGGGAATAAGGCCAGCCATCAAATACCCTCATTTATCCAAATATTGGAGACATTTGCAATTCTCCTTGTAAATTATGATAAAGTAGATGCTGACAGAGCAACATGGGAAGGGATCTCTTATCATTTAGGAGATATTTTAAGTGTTGTATGAAATCTGATCAGCAATTCCAGTTCCATAGTTAATTCCATTTTCAAATAATAATTCTATTTCTTAAAACAGGTTCTTTCATTTTTGCTAGTAGCTGGAAGGCAATTAATTCTAAGATAAAAACAGTTAATGGGGATTTTGCTTATACTGGGAAAATTGCAAATCTAAAAATGCTACCTGCGAACCAGCCATTAAGTTGTGTGTGCATCTGCATCTGTATGGTTGGTTTTCCTTTGCTACTCTTTCCATATTAATGTGTGTAATTTGTTTACAATTTTTAATTTGAAAAATATTACAATTTAAGGTCACTGTAAGAGATAGCTACAGATTTCAAATATTTGTAGCAAGCTTTTTTCTGTAAGCATTACATTGTTGCAAAGAAATAGTAGGTGTAATAGGAATTCCATGAGATAAATCTAAACTCACGAAAAGAAGCATCATAATAACGGAAATACTTTTTTTTCTCTAAGTAAATGAAGTTACTGTTAAACAATCTTGGCTGTTAACACAGTAATACCTTCCATTTATCACCCTTGAAAAACTAGTCTAGGAGCAAGGCTGTTCAATGTGATGCATATTTAACCCCATGCAATCACTGTCTAAGAGACACGGTCAAAAAAACCCTAAGTTTACCTGAAAAATATTGAACTGACTGAAAACCACATAATTTTCTAATTTCCCACTGTATACATATAAGTAATTTATGCATTCATTCACTGAAATTGGTGTTTAATTGCAACACTTCCTTAATTATTATTACACACACACACGCATATTTAGAGGGAAAAGGCAATGAATTTCTATAACAAGTGTTTATAAAAGACTGGTGGTTTTTTGCCTCTTTGCTTGTTTTCCAGATGAACTCAAGTTCAGGTTCAGTTGTAACTAGAACCTTCCTGGTTTAGATCAAGAACCATTCAATATCAAGCTGAGTTCATCCCCACCATTTTTAACACAGAGAGAAGGAAATACATTTGTGATATTGTTAGCAGCTCAGTTTGTATCAAAAACATTTCTGTAACTAACACTTACAAGGAGAAAGTTAGATTCATTCATTTGTATAATTTCATACAAGAATGTGGTGGTAAAGAGAGCAAATATCACAAGTCATGTATTTTGAGCCTGCTCTATTACTATGAGACTGAAGCTCAAATAAGGGCATGGCAATTTAAGGGATTGGCGTGTATCTTAAGTATTTAAAAAAACAATAGTATTTACTAGATAAGAGCCTCAGAAATCACATGCTGAATAATAATAATAAAAAATAATTGTAAAAGGAAACCACACAACCAATTAAAACCAGGAAAAATAAGGAAAATGAGCACTCACGGTTCATGTAAGCACAGGAATTAGTTAATTAAATAAAAAGATAGGTAGCAGGAATTACCGATATTAACACTTTCATGAATATATTTTATGCAGTAGGACTAGAAATGGATGTTTATGGCAATAGTTTTATATTATTATTTACTAAGTGTATTACAAATTTAAAAAATTTGTTAGTTTCATTAACATCACATAATTCAAGATTACCTCCTTTATACTGAATCTTTGGAGTGAGAAAACCTGAAATGCCAATTCAACACTCCCTAGAATTGCTGGCATGGACAAGATAACTGTAGCCAATTGGTACAGCTCATGCCTTGGTATTTTTGAATCTTTCAGTGCTTAGGTTTAGTTTTTATCTCTCCTCAACAGCAGCCCTTGCAAATGAATATATAAATAGTCCATTTTTCTTTGGCTGGCTGTCAGAAAAAGATGACTACTATTTTGAACAAGTTTTTTGAGATGAGAAGATTTTAAATCAGTTTGTTTTCTGTATCAGTAAGAATCAGAATAATTTTGTTCTGTACTGTGTCAAGGCGGACCATTTTCCATTTGGCATTTCATGTTGACAACTTCTCTTCGATTTGTAAATTTCTGAGAATAGCAGCTAAAGCAAATATCTTGCAGGCTTGCCTTCTGATTTATTTTCCATGATTTTCTGTACTTTCCACTCAAATCCTGTTGACCCTGATGCTGATTTTGAGTTTTCCAGATGACAGTTCAGCCTGTTTGAAGATCTCTGTAGAAGATCTCTAATACTGAAACGTTTTGAAATTGCCAATTTGTCAGACTGCAGAGCAGCTGTTGGTTCCTGTCAGCTGCCAGAATCTATATCACTTTATATTCACTCACCTGGAAATCTTGCCATGGTGTTGGCAAGCATCCTACAGTTCTAAACCCTTTCCCAACAGGCTGTAAATTTAATGTAATCTACTCGATCAATCTATCACGGTTTCCTAGTATTTACTTCTATGTACTTCTCTAACATTTCTAATGTTATTACCACAAAGCAAGCAATTGCCCCTCATTTCTTCATGTTACTGGTTACTAGCTTCAAAGACATCTAGAACTGAATTCAGAAGGAAGATCTTCTGTCTCTTTCATTTTTTCATTTTGCCATTTTTTTTCCATTTTATAGATCTTCTGGATTTTCCTTCTTTTCTGGCAAATTCGCTGGTCCTTTGGTGACCTTTTGCCTCAGAAGCAAAGCAAACTGGTTTCACAATGACTTTTCCATTGCTTGTTTTACAAGGTACAGCTGAATGTGATGAATATCATCTTATGAAGTTCAACAAATGTTCCAAACACTTAGACATATGTTATTCCCATTGCAATAGTCTTCAGAATAATTTACCATACATAATGAAGTGGGTATTTATTTTGAGTATCAATGTATAAGCTGGTCACAGATTTTGCCCTTGAAAACCAATTCTGTTTCTTAGAGTCCATTCAGTTTTGCACTGTGTATGTCGGCTGCAGCTTTAGTAGCCCTCAGCCAAATTCAGACACCAATTCAGACAGGTTTATGTATCTGTAGTGTTGGCATCTCTATATCAAATAGGGCTTGATCCAATTGCCCACATTTCTAGAACTAACTCAGCTGCCCTGCTCTATCTTTGCCTTTAACTGTTACTCAAGGAAATGTCCTGTAAAAATCACAAACATCACTGTGACCCAGTGCTTAAAATTTTGAAAGCGAAACCTTAGGACATGCTACCAATACATCTGATATAAAGAAAAAGAAGAAATAAAAATAATGAGTACTATATAACTGGGCAATTATTGTAGTGCCTGAACATTTGGAATTAAAAATTTATTTTTTTAGTTTGGTTTCATTTGGGGTTTTCTGTTTATTTTAAGAGAGTTCATATTATGTGATTTAAATGCTATAGTGAAAGCAGTTCTCAAAAACTAGAACAGAGTGGACAGACTCAAATCAGTCTCCTACCACTCTTATCTCAGAAAAATGGGGGATATGAATTTTTTTGAGGCATTCCAGTGCTATTTGTAAAAAAAATGAATGCTCAGCTTCATGGGCAATGACCAGCCTATACAAAAGGAGCTTAGAACAGATTAAGCTATGTATATGTGTCCAACTTAGGTGTCTAGATTCCAAGAAATCCTCTGGCTTGTGTGTGGTGCTCAAAGCCCTTTCTGCTTATCCCCTAATCCTGTGCTTCACACTTCTAGAAAGCATAACCATGCCCATGCATGCCCAATCATTATTTCCCAATCTCTACAGACTATATCAGGTACTGCCAGCATCAATCTTCTAGTTCTCTGGTTTTCCCATGTTGCCTGAGACTACAGGAAAGAGAGACTTGAAAATGTACAGAAGCTAAACATTGCATGCTTTAAAGAGCAAAAATAGCATTCTGAATGATACATAACAATTTTTGGAGGACAGATGTCAGATGGTTTCTTTGTGAAGTTCCTTCCTGTGTAGACAGACATTACCAGCATTATAAAACATGTAAATCTTCTCCAAGTACTCAGAATACAGTTAGACAAATGTAGGTGCTGCCTATTCTCCATGCCAGACCTTTGTCTGGGAAGGAATTCCACGATGGAGAGGAAAATACTGACTGATGTTTGCTTACAGCCTCATGCTACACTGGCATAACAGAATGACATCTTTACAATCTGGGTGGGAGCTGACAAAACAACAAATGACTGACAGTAAGGTTTTTTTGGTCTTAAAATCATGGAGAGGTGGCAATATAGATATTCAATAAAAGAAACCCAACAAACAATGAACACCAAAAATATATTTATTCAAGACTAAAGACATGATTAAAACAAATGTCAGGCAGAACTGCACAAGCAAGAAAGATTTTTAATAATTCCTCTTCTTTACAATTGCAATCAAATATATTTCATCATTATTTATGATGTTTCTTCAGATATTTTTGTTGTCATCCTTTGTTATTTTCCACCCAGTAACTCCTTTAAGTAAAAATTCTAATATTTACCTTAACAAGTATCTTAATATCTATATTTCACATCCACCTGCAGCTTTTCAGGAACCTCAAGTCACAGATCAAATGTAATTGACTTATATTATCTTCCAATACACAGTGTTCCCTCCTTCTTTCTATTCTTCATCCACTAAAAATATTTTCAAGCTTCAATAAAGATAAATATTAGCCTTAATTATTTAATTTATTAAATTACTAGAATTTTATTATATTTCTTGATACTTACCCCAGTACAACCTGCCTGTTTTATTTGCTACAATATATTATTTCCCATTTATCTGTGCACCTCCATAGAGGTAGGCAGACCAAACAATATTTTACCAGTAATGGCTTGAAATTTCAAGTCTTAAAATACTTGCTTTGAAACTATATAGTTGCAATGTAACTTATTTCAGGAAAAAACCAACAAAAACATTGATTAAGCTGTCCTATTAAACACTCGTATTCATGGTATTAATGTGGCCATTCATGAAGTGGAGGTGTGAGATAGAGCCTGTGTTTTTTAATTTTTTTATGAAAAGCATCTTTGTCTTTTTGTACATGTTTTGGCTTTCTCTAGAAGAGCAATAGGTTGATGTTCACTGAAGATTGATCGCAGGATTTTGTGATGGAAAAAGAAACCAGACAGAGACAGTGCCAACACTCATGGCTCAAACTTACAGAAAATGGGATTTCTCAGTGTAAATGAATGACTTACTGACTTTTCTCAGAAGAGATTTTGGAAGAATTTGCTTTCATATATTTTTTCCTATTCCAAGAAAATTTCTTAGATATATTTCCCCTTCCAATTGTTTCCCATACATACTACATAGCATTTCAGTAGATTTCAGATTTATATATTTGAATTTAGCCTTCCTCTTGTGCTTGATCCAAGAGGGAAATAAATTTTATTTATTGGAAGAGACATTATCTTTTAAACATATGGTGAGTCACACAAAATATGGTGCTCTGGAAGAAATCAAAGCTACTTATTTAAGAGCAGACATTTTTCCCAAGGAAAATTAATAACTTTATAGTCAATAGAAGCATTTTTTTGTTTGTTTTCAGATTTTATGCAGACTAAAATCTCTTATAGATACTTTAAAAGCCCAGAAAGATCTGGTACTTCAAATATTTTTATAACAAGTTTCCTATCCATTTTAAAGTGAAATATGGTTAGAATAGGGTTTCATGGAACCATGGGGATTCAATGTCTTTTCTGAAGTAACATTTAAGGCTATGAGGAGAAGCAGAGATTCAGGAAGCAATGCTAAGGAGCACTGAATCATATGTTTCAACTCCACAGTAGGCTTAAATGGCCTAGCTGCCTCAAGTTCAGGTGAACGGGATCTGAACTTCTACAATCCACTGTAAATTCAAATTCTACTAATTTCTAAGCCTCAATCCTCTCTCTTTCTCTCTCTCTAGACATTTCAAGACAGCCCTGCTCAGAAGTCCTGGACATGAATAAACCCTTTTCACTGTACTTTTATAGATATTTCTGTGCTTTGACTGTGTTGTGGTTTTGGGTGCCAACTCTGAACTAAAATTCATGAAATATCATTGTTTTAATAACAGGAACACAGAGTTAGGAGTTGCGTGGAATAGGTTATTTATAAGGAGAAGTCAGTATAGTGAAAATACTCTCCACTGGTGATTTATTTCCTTCTTGCTTCTAAAGGGAACGAGACGTGTCTTAAAAATGAAATCCACGGCCAGACTTAGCTAAAACCAGCAAAGCTGTAATCAGACACATGATGGTCAGCACCTCCTGCTTTAACCCAGTAAATGGTCTTTCACCATTTTCATGTTTGGAAATGAAATCGTTAAACAAGAATTTAAATTTCAGTATATCAAAATATTGATTGTAGATGAAGAAGCCCTGAAGAACAAGTTACCACTTGGTTGAGTTGGTGACTTTTTGTTGGAAGAATTTTGAACCCAAGCCAACATCTTTAACAAAGTCAAGAAATCATACTCGTGTCAATGGGTAAAAATCGTTACTCTGATTATGTATATGAAAAATCTGATTTGAATCAGGCTTCAGAAAAATGGTACATGTATTATGAAACAGTTTAAATAACTTATATAGTGCACACTTAGCTCTCATCAACAAAATATCAGATCAAAATTACTTGCAGACGGATTTATATCCAGGTTATTATAGATTTTTTTAAACGAGAATAGGTCACAAGACTGGTACTAATTTTATTTTCCCATCTGTGGCACTGAGATCCTGATACATATTTTGTAATAAAAATGAAGCATGCTGATGGATAGTATGATATAAATATCATATTATAGTACAGTTGTTGAGTTTCATAAAGTATTTACTCAGAAAAATATAAAACTTGAAATTAATATGGTCATATATAAATTACATATTATTATGCAGGAAGAAAATTTTTCAGGCCATTTATTGACAAATCTGAAATTTGATCTGGTAACATAGCCCTTTGAGAAGAAGACACTTAAGAACTGAAGCAACTTTTATTTGGCCCAGTTATGGAGGGAAGGAAGCCCTTATAAGTAAACTTAAAAGCACATATTAGAAGTTGATATTGAAAATTTACCTAAGTCACCAAAAAGCCTGAAAAACCCAGAGGTATGAGATCAAAATGTGTGAGCATTTCACTTTATACTCAAGTGTCTTTCAATCTGCGGCTATGTGCCTGTAACAGTGGCACATAAAAAGTAGGGCATGTGCATTATTTCTTTAAACTTATTTTGAAATCATTGTTTGATTAGTAGCATTATGTATTCCAACTAAATCCTAGCATAAAAGTTTCTATTTATTGACTTAATTCTGCCTGTGAGGGCTTATTTTGTTTTATATTTGGAAAAGACACCGGGATAATTTCTGTATTTAATATTTTCAGTTACTTGGATTGTTTAAGTCTGGCTATCAGGACAAAAAATGAAAGAAGGTGAAGTGTGAAAAAATGCCATCTTTCAGAGCTTTAAAATGTTGGCTCTGTTGTCTGGCATAATTAAGTCAACAGTCTGCTGGTTTGCTTCCAGGCACTTTGACAACTGTTCTCTCACTGCCATCAGTAAATTAATAGGACTGTGCTTTTCCCAAGGGGCACTGTATGCAGAATGAGAATTTTCTTGTCCTTTGGTCTGCTGCTGGTGAAGTGGTGATGGGCAGCAGTGCTCAGTGGGTAGGAGCTGTCAGGTCATTTGCTCTATTATAGTTGGACCATTCACACTATTCTAGTTCGATGTGATAACACTTAGACCCGTTATCATCAGAGGTTTATTGTATCCCAACTGTTAGCATGGTCTCTGAGGTAATAGACCACAGCTGTGAAGTGAATTCTTTTGTCACAAAGCAAAAAGAGTCTTTTTAGGCCTTTGCAAGTTGTTGGGAGTGTTAGAGGTACTTAATATTCACTAGGGTTTTATGAAGGCTTGTAAATTTTGATAAAATTTTTTTAATTTTAGTTTTATCTCAGCAGTTTTTCATCCCTGGAAGTCTGAGGTTTCTCTGATGGGTTTGTTTGGGGGTTTTTTGGGTTTTGTTCCTGTTTTTTGATTTTAGGGTTTGTTTTGGTTTTTTTTTTTATGGTTGTTGGTTTTGTTTTTTTTTGTTTGGTGTGCGTTGGTTTTTTGTGATTTATTTTGTTTGATTTTGAAGGGGTTTTTTGTTTTGGTTTTGATATTGTGGGGATCTTCTGTTGTTTGGTTCATTGGTTTTCTTTGTTTGGTTGGGGGATTTTTAGTTGGGTTTTTTCCTCAGCTGTAGGTTTACATTAATCCAAGTACTACCAGCTTTCACCTGATTTTATTGAACTCAGTTATACAAGCACTAATTTTTGAGTGATCAATTCACTGGAAAACTATAGAAGAGTATAAATTTAGAGGGGCTTTTTTGCACATGCAACAGTGTCCACAGGAGTCCATAAGTCCTGGCTTTACCCTGCACTAGGAAAATGACCTTCTGTAACTAACATGGTTGGGGTCAAGATTAGTACTTCTGTTGTCCAAGGTTTTATTACATTGAAGTAAGCACATCCAAACAGAAGATGAATATTACCTACTTAGAGAGAAACCTGGCAGAAAAATTGGAGTACAGATTGTACTGAAAGTAGTACCACTGAACTGGATAAAAGCCTGAGCCCAGCGACATGGGGCAGAACACAAGACATTAAAGAGTTTTATAGTTAGAGCAAACAAACACTGAAAATTGATTTGAAAGTCTCACGAAACCCTTGATCCATGCAGGAATCTTTTTCATTTAAGGAAAAACCAATTATTAGGTGCAACCATGGCAAATTTTTTTTGCAATTTTTATTTTAAAAGATGAGTACTTCAACAACTAACAGTGGACTAATTGGGAGCTAATTGCTTTTTATACAGTGGCAATCAGATCAGAGCTAGGCATTTGAGAGAAATAGCAAAAAACAGGGAAAAAAAACAAAAGGAAAAGAAAAATTAATTTCTTAAATGTTACTATTAGCAGTGGATGTTAGCAATGTCAGCTGTTCTTTATTGTTTGTGTGTGCAGGACTTGATTTGCCACCTGCAATAACACTAATAGCAGTACAATTTACTAGTAAGATTTATATTGTTCCAACACTGTATAAAAAAGAAAGCAGAAGAAAAACGAACAGAATTAGGTCACTTAGAGAGAAATAGCTTCAAATTATGCACAATTTCTGTTCTGTAATATTTTGCTTATTTGCCACTGATTACTTTCTAATAACAATAATTTCTAAATATATTAATAGGGAAAACAAAATACTGTATATTTACCAAAACATAATTTGATATATATGCCCAACTAAACAAGAAAATAAAAGCATGAAGCTTATTAATTGGTCAATTTGTCACACTTGGGCTTTCATTAAATGGTTTTCCCTTGTTGCGTGCAAGTGTGATCTTGTGCCACGACAGCCAGCGTAATCAAGTGTTTAAATTTTTCGTTCACATTAATTTATTTTTGAGCTGCATTTAAAAGAATTATTGCCCTTATAGTTCTTGGTGCTTACTAATTTGCAGAGGAATTTTGAATATATTGAAATTAAGTTTTGCCTATAGAAAAAAAGGCAAGCATGAACATAGAGATATCTAAACTTCTATGAGCACTTCCTCAAGTTTCCATTTATTGCTATCATTGGTTTCTCTGGCCATTTTCCACTAGCTCTGCTCTACTTTAAAATACCATTTTAAAACTAGAAAATAGAGCTATTTCAGTAAACAATCTGGCAAACAAATTTACAATTTCAGCTGAAAATGCCCTTCAGATTTATGTAACTTTTCATCTCTTCTTCTGAGTATAAATATACTTGTATGCCACTCTTCCGAGTTATGCTTCTCTGTTGAGGTTGACTAAAACACTTGTTTCTCATGAGATTTCTTCAAAGGTATATTTGCTGGCAAAAAGACATTTGTTTTTTCCTTCAAAACACACTGTAGACCCACAGACCAATAATAACAACAACAACGATGCTTATGAAATAGCAAGTTCAGAGTTATTCAATTAATTTTTTTCTTAATTTGGCTTATGAAAAGACAGAGTCCAATTTGAACGATGCTCAAAAAAGCCTAAGATGCAGACTACTAAGCTCCAAGTAGAGTCACTTTGATCACTTTGAAATTTGTTTTTTGGTTTGTTTTTTGTTTGTTTGTTTGTTTGTTTTTTTCTAGTTGTATGCACTTTAAGACAAAAAAAGGAAGGTCATCTGCTTCCTATAATATTCTCAGAAATGTCAGCTGATCCCTAGTAGTCCTCTGGAGTACCGGATTTCAAACTTGACCCTCCTTTTGGCTAATCAGAAAAAGGGTTTATGACATATGGGAGAAGGTCTGAGAGGGCAAAACATAGGGAGGGTTCACTGCTCTGCTGTAAATAACACTGACTTTGGACAAAAAGAAAAGGAAAAAGAAAAAGAAGGAAAAAAAAGATAAGATAAACTAATGTAGATGTTACAAATTGTTACTACTTAAAACTATCCCCTTCTTCAAGGATAAGATCCACTCTCTGGGAGCACCCAGAGTACATTATATCTTTCTAGAAGGGTGTGTATCTGAAATATTTGAGTACACCTGGGATGTTCTCAGGTTCACCCCTCCAAGTCCCCTTTCAGACATACATATAAGACTTCTGTTAGGTGAAAGATGAAGACTCACTAGACTAGGGTAGGAGTGCAAACAGACACAGTTTCCAAAGGGTGAAATTTTGTGTCACTAATTTTTTTTTTAATTTTCAAATGCAGCATACTGAGGTTTGATGACTGATGTGGACCTTCAAATATCATGTAGAGTATTAGAAGCTCATTATATAAAAATGAAAAATAATGGTCCTCGTTCCAATGAACTAATGAGCTATATTGATATTGATATATCATTTGACTAGATTGTCATTAAGTGGGAAATAACTCTAAACAAGACACTGCACCAATTGGAAGTATCTGTTTTAAAAGTAACAGCTTACCATAAGGACAGTAAAAGAGAAAATTCTCATTTCAAACAACCATAAAATCTGGAGTAAGAAAGGGATAAATTCATGCCCATGTTTTACATTATTTTTTTCTCTTGCTTCCTGTTTTTGTTTAATAGTATATTAAGTTATGTATATTTTTTAATTACTTAAATGGAACGAGCTAATACCATGTGGTTTAGATTTTTAGTGGTTAAGGATTTCACTAGAAGTCCATCATATTACTATCTTGTTTCTGAAATACATGTTGAAATTTCTCTTTCTGTCCAAAAATATTAGATATGTGTCTGTCTTTTCTTAGTATTCTTATAAATTTCAAAGGTTATGGTACACCTTTAAACATGTTTTTTGCAAATATAGTTATGAATTATTAGCAAACTAGTTGAAATGAGAGAACTTCTTGCAAAGATGTATGAAGTCACCCTTGGAAATTCTTTCTGTTCAGTCAACACTAATTCTGGTTTTAATCTCACTTTTAATCTTTTGTATTACTAGTACTATTGTTTGCAAGTTAGTTTCCTTTTTGATGTACATCTTTTTAATATGAATTTGTTATTACTGCTGATTTTCATGTAATTTCTCTCTTTTAGACTTTCAGTATACCTAACAATTCAGGCAAAAACCTGAATATTTTGGAGACTCATGCTCATAATACGAAAACAAAATTTAAGATATTTATCCTGGAACAGTATTTTCTGAGAGAGATAAAATGCTATGTTGTCATTGCTGCCTCCTCATTCTTTAAAAAGCTCAGATTCAAGAATGCAGCTAGGAGTGAGTATAGACTAAATACTTGCAGGTCTTCAGGACCAGGAAGGAGCCTGTTTTTACTCTGTCTATCCTGAGGCATGATTTTTAAGAGAGAACTAGATCATGAACGCATCTTAAAAGGTTACTTCAAGATGGGGAATCACAGACCAAGAGCAGGATTAGCAAATTATTCTTGTTCTCTGGTTTTCCTCAAAGTTCTATGGCAATCTAACTGCTGTGCAGGTGATTTGAGTGTACAGTGTATCACAGGACTAAAGATATAGCTATAACTGAATACTGAGCACAGTAGATCTGTATAATTGTCCTCAGAAATTTACAGATCTCAGAAATCTATAGATTAGATCTATAGTATCACCCTGAGAAAATGCAGCATGGTTGATATTGTAGCCAAATGGAATTACACTTGAATTGCCCAAAGACAAAGTTCAGTATTTTCCTCTCTTTTGGTCTTCATCTGGATTTCAGAGCTGAGGTGATTTTCCATGCTGGCAGGAAGATAGAGATGGTGGCATTGTTGAAATTTGTCTTTAGACTTAACTCTCCAAAGAGGTCAAGGAACTGAATGACTGTCTCTGACAGGGTCCAATGGCATTCTGTGAGAAAAATTGGTATTTAAGTCCTCAAAGAAGAATCATGTCAGAGCTTCTTAATTCTCCTTCAGGCCCTGTGGCATTAACAAACAGCTCACGGCAACTCGGGTTATGGCTGGTTCATGGTGATGTGAAGTTCTATTTATTAGCTGTTCATTTTGGACAATGCAGAGAAACATTTGCTGAATGGAGAAGTATTTTCATGCAGATACAATTATTTTAGCAGAACGTTAATAATGAATAATCACAGGAGATTGGAGCTGTACTACTTAAATATACTGACATTATGTAATGCTAATCACATTATTTTCCAGGCTAATGCTATTATATCAGAGCATATCTAATCTATGTAATTGGAAAGCTGCTATTTATTTATCATTTGCACCAAAGCCTGAGGAAAAACTGAAAATAATCTACAAGATTAATTCAGATTCACAAGAAACAAACTACAGTAGCACTTTCTCTACTAAATCAAAGGAAGACATTCTTGAGCTGTTCAAACTTACATATGCTGAAGAGTAGTCATAAAGAATGCTACTACTTTTCAGAAAAAAGCCTTTACATTATTTAAAAAAATAGTAATAAAAATCTTCATGATAGAAAGCAGTCCATGATGGGTTGCTGCTAAGCTGCTAGGTTCCCTATTTAGTCACAGACAGGTTTTCTGTTTAGCCACAGACTCTGAATTTGTTCTCTGTGAGTCTTTCAGGGATGGCTGCCCACATGAAAAGTACCATATGATTTCCTTAGTACCACTAGCATTGCCCTTCACTGCAGACACAGAAATATCTGGGCATCAGCAGAGGACACTGACAGAAGCTGGGTGGTTGCACAAGCTCTTCAGAGCTCAGACCACAGCAACTTTCTCCTTTCAGTGTCTGTAACCATCAGGCTTGGCCCTGTACGCCCTTTTTGAGAGGAACCACCCCAGACTTAATTTGGCCATGCCTGAAGAAATTACATCAAAATTTTCATCAAGCTGTTAAGCATGTCCAAAAAGACTTTCAAGTCTGGCAGACTCAGATTTGAAATGTAAGCACAGGACAGACAACTAAGGGGAGAGGTTATTTTTCTCACTGGATTGTCAGTAAAACACAGAACACTAGAGTTCCAATAAATCTTAAAATTACATTGAAATTCTGCTTCCACTGTTCTGGTTTGCATAGCCTTTTAGGCCTCAAAGGCCATGGCAGGTGCTATATTTGAATATAAGTTCCAGTAAACAAATAAGTTACAAAAAGTAAAACAAATAAATATTTTATACTCAGCAGGGATATGGTGAATGGAAGAAAATAATTTTCTTCATTTTCTATGTACCACATGAGTGTTTTCTCAAATTAGACCTTTACAACCATATGGTTACATAAAATATAGTTATATATCATTAATAGTAACAGCATCATGCTTTTTCTGATACCTTTTGTCCTGTTCCTTATGTCTACTTTTGAGTGAGCTTTCAGATTATAGAACAGTTGATCATGACTAATAATCTTAAAGATATACACAGAGCTATTTATTTTATGCCCTCTTGGTAATTTAGAAAAATGTCAGCAAAAAAAAATAAAAAAGGAGAAATCTGAAAAAAAAAATTGGAAAGAAAGGAAACACTGTTTTCTAAAATTTTCATGGCTTACAAAGCTTATTGACAGACAGACAGCTATTCCTTCTGAAAACAAATAGCTTTAATCTGAATTTAAATATTCAACTAAAGGTTGACTTAATTGCACATACATAATATAATTGAAGCATGTTACAAAGTCTTTTGTTATTCATTATCATAATAAGCAAAAGTGTTTTAACTATGCAAATTAAATGTAGTTAAATATAATCAATTTAAAATATAACAAAGAAGTTAGTGTGGCTCTATTTTTCATAACAAGTACCTTTTCTTTTAATTGGAAAATATAAAATATACAAAACATACACATTTATATTGCTTCACAAAATTAATTAGTAAGATTCTATAACTTATAAGCAAATAAAAGTATACTTTTCATATTATGATTGTAATCGATGAAAGACTATATGAGATTTGGTCCTAATTCTGTTAAATCTCCTTTAACAGAAGTCTCTTTCATTCAGAAACAGGTAACCCAAGCTATTGGTGTATAAACTTCAGATTTATGCTGGTTCATAAATTTATGAAAAATTATCATTTTTCCCAAATTACATCATTTAAATTTTATATGTGTATGAAGTATGCATGATGTTGACTTCATTGTAACTGCTTAATTTAAACCTAAATGTTGTAATTGTGATCTCACATTTTATCTGGGTTGCTTCTTGTAACAAATGAAAGCAGCTACCCCCCACAAACAAATAAACAGGCTAACTCCTCAATTCATCAGCAATGAGAACTCAATATCAAAGCCCTACACCAGATTCCAGGAATGGGGAACTAAGCATTCATACAATTAGTTGAAGGTTTATGGGGAAATATTTTCATTTTCACATGATGGAATGGTGATTATAGTAGGTTTACAATGGCTGGACACCTGGTGCCCACCAAGCCATTATATCACTCCCCTCCTCAACAGGACATGGGAGAGAAAATGTAACAAAAGACTCGTGGATTGGGATAAGGAAAGAGAGAGATCACTAAACATTTATTGTCACAGACAAAATAGACCCAAATTTATAATAATTCAAAATAGAGTAGGATAATGAGAAGTAAACCCAGGTTTTGGAAACATCTCCTGCCTACCCTTTCTTTTTTCCCAGCTTAGCTTTATTCTTGATTCTCAACATCCTTTCTTTACCAGAAAAAGAGAGGGGGCACATGGTGTCTCTGTCTCTACTTCTTCCTCAGGAAGAGAACTCCTTATATCCTTCCCCTGTTCTGGGATGGGGTCTCTCCCACAGGAGACAGTCCTCTATAGACTTCTCCAATGTGAGTCCTTCCCCCAGGTTGTAGTTCTTCATAAGTTGTCTCACTGTGGGTCCTTGTGGGTTCTCCACACAATTACAAGTCCTGTCAGCAAACTTCCTTGGGAGTAGGCTTCTCTCTCCACAGGTCCACTGGTCCTTCAAGGACCTTGCCGCAGCATGGGCTTCCCACAGGGTCACAGCCTCTCTCAGGCACTCACCTGCACCAGGATAGGGTCCTTCAGAGGCTGCAAGTAGCTCTTGGTTCTCCCAGGATCTCCAAGGGCACATCCTGTCTCACCATGGGCTGCATCATGGGCTGCAGGGGAATCTCGGCTCCAGTACAGGAAGCACCTCCTTCCTGTCCTTCTACTCTGACCTTGGTGTCTGCAACGCTGCTTCTCTCATACATTCTCACTCATCTCTTCTCTGACCTTACTTGCTTCTGCACAATTTTTTTTTTCTGTTTTTAAATCTACTGTCCCAGGAGTCCTATCACCATTGCTGCTGGGCTTAGCCTTGGCTGGTGGCAGGTCCTGCTGGGAGCTGGGTGGCATTACCTCTGCTGAACATGAAGGAAGTTTCTAAAAGCTTCTCACAGAAGCCACCCATGTAGCTCTTCTGCTGCCAAAACCTTGTCACCCAAACCTGATAAACAATTCTTCATTATCTTAGAATATAATGATTCCTTTTAGTAGGATGTTCTTTATTTTCCTATATATAATGCAGGGAGAATTCATTAAGATTCTAGTTTAATGGAAACAATAAAACAAGTAATTTTTTAAATGTAATTTCTTTTTGTCTGTTGTTATCTGCCATGTCTCTGTTTATTTCCTCACCTTTTCTGTTTCTTTTAATCTACCTTTAATCTTCCTTTGCCCTGTCTGAGCAAGGGGAGAAACCCACAGCACTGTCAGTTTCTTAGATAAAATTGCCCAAATCCATTGAAAAATCATATTAATATTTTAAATACTTTGTCACTCACTGGATTGATGCTATTGTTATGACAATTTACGCAGGTCATTAAGCTATTTCTGTCACAGAAAGGGCTTCCCATAGCCGAGCAGTCACACATGGCTGGGGGTTTGTCTCCACAGTGACTCCTACAGGGTGGTCCTGACTTTATGTCACTCTCAGGGTTGCACCTACTACGTTATTCTAGTAGTTATTTATTTAACCACTTTGGATTCTTGTTACCACCCAATGATTCCTCAGATAATAAGAGGAAAACAGTAAGTGTTAAATCCAAGAAAGTAAGCAAGCATGTTTTTGAATTCTTTCTTTGGCCAAAAGAAGAGCGTCTTATGACTTGCAGTGCTTCCTGTCACATTTTGGCTAGAATATGGAAAGAGGCAGCCAAGGTTTTTCATATGGGGTATTATAATTAGATGCTAATTACATTCCACTAATTAAATTTGAGTAGGCACCCAAGGATGATTCATGTTTCATGATTCTGTCAGCAACCTCACTGTGACGTGTTTTTCCAGATTCTTTTAAACCATTCTCATTATCATGAATACGCATAACTGTGTTGAACATGGGCCTTTACAATTAACCGATTGACTGGATTCATAAGAAAGCTGATAAAGGTTGTCACAATTTAGCATATTCTTTCAAAAAACATATATGTGTATATGTGATCTCTAATAATAGAGACACATGAAGCAGAGATAGTCCATTCACACATCAGAAACAAAAGGTCTGCAGTGTATGAGACAATACCTAAAATTTATCTGGCCAGTTAAACAGGTAAAAGAATTCCTGTCTGCTTTATAAAAATTTGAAATTTGTCTACTCAGTTAAAGGTTTAGATGTCCACATGTTTGATTAATTTTTATTTTCATTCCAGTTGATTTTCAAAATTTCTCTATCAGCACCTCCCTTTTCAATTTATCTGTTTAATGAGAACAGATAAAGGCTCATCTCAGTATAGGCTTCTTGAAGTCTACATTGAGATGAAATTTCAATACCTTCATTTAGACTTTCTAGTAGGAAATGACTCATTAAACTCTTATGGTTGACTGCAGAAGACCTGGATGCCTTTCTTGTGCCCCCTGAAACTTTGAGGAGAGCTCAGGCAGTTACTGACTGTGTATGCTGCTGTTGGTCACCTCTGCTATCCTGGGTACAGTTGTGATGGGTCAGACTCTGAACTGTAGGGAATGCAAACTGCTGCCTCTCTAAAGAAAATGTTCTCATTATCTTGGTTTATTAAGCTCATGCTTACATGTTCTTTCTGTCTCTGTCTCTTCTTCAAATTATTCTAATTTCTCTCTACTGAGTAGAACAACACCAACAGCCCCCTAATTTGCCTTTCACCCTGACCACTGCGCCACAAAGAGCACATACAGACCAAATGAACTCATTCTTTCTTGATGTAAAATAGATGAATGAGAAAATTGTCAGAATAAGAAGGGAATTGACCTCCCACTACTTTCCACCTTTAAAAAGTGGTCAGACTCAGGAACAGAAGACTAATTTTTAGCTGTTTCCTGCCAACAAAAACAACAAGCTTCTTTTTTTTTTTCCCTTCAGTTTTCCCTCTGGGGATGTCTTACTCACCTCATGCTTGACAGGAAGTATTTAGTTGCCTGACTGCTATGGCTGGAGCCAGTGCCTCTCAACACCTCAGAGCAAGCACCTGGGGACTTCTGCTGCACATCACCATTTCCTCTGGGAAACTGCACCTTATCCCTGAATACTTTCTTAGACCTGCTCTTTCTCCAATATCAAATTCACAGGTTTATGGGAAAGAATAACCTATCCTCCTTCTTCGTACAGATAATGAAAGCAGATTTTTGCTCAATGTTGGTATCAAATGCAGGTCTGAACCTATTGTTTTAAAGTGCGTGAGCAAAGGAGAAGAGACCAGGCTGCTAAACACGCAGTGAGGTGTTGTAGTTTTCATTTACATTAAAAAAAAATATAGTGTGACCTAGATAAAATGATAACCACTTGCAAGAAATCCACATATACAAAATGGAAAAAGGTAAAGGTAACATTTAGTTTCACTATGCGGTAGATTATTCATGTTCACATGCAATTGATCATTTGTTTCAGAGTGGAACTTTTATAAAAATACTAATTAAAGAAAAAGCTAACCAACAAACAAACAAACAAACAAACAACAGCAAAAACCCAACTCAAATCTTTTGATAAATTCAGATTACTGGTATATAAGTATTATTATTAATATTTTTATGCATTTTTAAACTTTGAGAACCTTGAGACATAAAAAGTAAGTTTAGACAAAGATACTGTAGCATATATAACTTCGGCTAAAATCCATTAAAGAGGAAAGAGACAATTTTCACTGAGAAGGAAGAACTCTGAGATTATATATATATATATGACTCTTAGGTGATTCCATGATCACCAGTGATCTATAACTGTGTATGATAAAGAAAATCTATGAGATCAGAACCAGGAACATGGTTATTTCAGCTATCTCCAGCCTACTAGAGATACCAAGGACTGCAAAGCAAGGAGAGCATTTGAATATTTGATATTGACTCAATAGGGTTTAAAATAATCTGCAATACTGTGTATGAGTACTACATATAGTAAAATGTTCAATAATTACCACAGGTAACCATTTGCCTCATATACACCCCTTTACTGAAATCCAGCTCTACATTAGCAGCACAGTACACAAATATACATTCTCATCAGGCTTTTTATTAAAATTTAGGAAAAACAATATTTTTTTAATGTTTTTTTGTTGTTTTGTTTCCCTTTCCTCTCTGCCTTACTCTCTAGTTCAAGCTGGATAAAGCTATTACATTTATTTCAACAGATTTGAATTCCCCTTAAGGCTTTTAGTGACTAAAAATTGTTACAATATTCTGGCAGTGTTCAAGTCAGATTAATAGCTTGGAGTCTCTGGGAAGAATACCAAAAATATAAATTCTAATCAATTAACATTTATTACAGACAGCTTGTGGCTGCATAAATTTCCACTACATATTAGACAAGTTAATATTTTTTCCTCTTTTTATACTGCTTTATCATAAGCTTGATAAAATCAGCTTAAAACCTGATTTTTTTCAAAGATATGGCACTAAATGTACCATAGTATAAATATTATATTAATTATGTGAAGTAAAACATAGTGTACAAGGTAGAGGTCTGAGAAAAGTGCCTATTTTTGGCTTCTCGTATCTCATGAGGGCTTATGATCTCTAACAATAGATAGAGTCCAAATATGAAGTCATGCAATATTATCCCAGACAAATGAAAGAACTTGTTTTATTTTACATTCATTCTTAATTAATTATATATTGACCCAAGTAATGCCTGTGTTTGGGTGTCATTTGGTGTGCAATAATGAATCAAATTTAAATGGTAAAGTAACATATATATAAATAATTATAACTAAGTGTAACAGGGATCATGATACCACACTGTGTTCAAATACGATCTAATTCTGAATGCCTACATTGGAGGCATTCCTTTGAGCTCAATATTTACTTAACTTTCACAGCAAATATTTCATTGACTAATTGCTTTCAGATACAACATTACACAAATTTTAAAAAAGAAAGGAAAAAAGAGCATGTCTGTTATTTGGAACAAAACCTCAACAAAATACCTCCTAGGTCTCTAAATCATAATGCATAAAAATTGTTTTGGTTATTAGAAAACAGTAATCATAGATTTGGTTGGAATACGCACTTCACTCCTTTGATTACAATTCAGTAGGGAAGATATATGCCTGCTTTAAAGCAAATTTAATTCATATATTTTATGTTCAATTAGCTATCAAACATGCTGTCAAAGTGCCTTGTACTAAAGGAAATACTAATTTATTTTCTGTTGCTGTTATTGAGGGGTTTTTTAATCAATTATTTGCAAATTTCTCTTTTGTGACTGAAGGGTTCTTTTTTCCAAGGAAAAGGAAGAAACACACTGGATGAAATCCCATACTTGTAAAAAATGCTGAAGATCCATTGACTTTAACCGAGTTACAACAACTCACACAAGTGGAAGACACGACCCTTTCTGATCTATTTTGCCAAAGAAAACTCTTTTTTTTTTTGGCACTGGAGATGTTCTGCTATCATCAGTTACTAAATCTCTTAAGTGTTCATGTGAATATAAGTGAACATACACTTGCAGCTGACAGCCCAAATAATTCAATAGTGACTTCTGTAGAAATTTCTGACTTTCAAACCTTCATATAAGTAAAAGTTTAACTGTGATATTTGGAGATGGATCTATAGTGATATAGATCAATAGTGAATTCTTTCTCATTATTTATTTATTTTTAAGCACGGTCCAAAAAAGTTAAGCATATTTCGCAAGGAATTTAAAGAAATAAACTCCTCTGTTTACACTTCTAGTTGCAATGTATTTTATTTTCCCACAGAATAGAAATTAACTGCCATTCTCACCCTTTGTCCAGAAAAGAGGAAAACAAATACAACAAATGTTTAGTTTGTTTTTCTTAGAATGCAGGTTCTCATATGTATTTGGGCCACAGAGAAGTGATGAACACTCCCATACTTCTACCTGGGTCGTGAGACTTGGAGTCCCTCAGGAGCAGGTGCTCCCTGATGTGCAGCTCAAAGCTCTCGAGTGCGTGTGGCAGCAATGGCTCAGGCTTTCCCCAGCAGATTTTCATGTAGTTTGGATAGGAGGCAGGTCACAGCCAGGAAGCCTTCTGGAAGTATTGCCAGCACACTCTTCATGATTAGTTGTATCTACACAGCTCAATCCTGAGTCTGTTTTCCAAGAATTAAAAAGAGGAAGAGAAGCTCCCACTAGACTCTATTTTCTAGCTGCTTTGAGGTATCTTTGCTTACTGCCTCTTACATGAAAGCAGCACTCAATTTAAAATAAAACAGTAAATCAGAAGATCCGATGTATTTAATGTAGCAAATAAATGCGACTGAAGTGTTTTCTTGAAATTTCAATGACTTGTTTTGTTAGAAGATAGTCAGAAAATATAATGTAAAAGATCTGTTTTCCTAAGTGTCTGAAGCCACCTTAGGCAGAAAAAACACTGCAATAGCTTTCTTAGCTATGTCTATGCCATAAACTAAGAAGAAACAAGAATTAAAATCGCCCATCATGCTTGCCGGCAGTTTCGTCTTAGGCCAACTAGAAATTTGTCAGACAGCATCAGTGTACAGACTGGGAAAGAGACTAGGCTAGGAATTATTTTGGAGAGAGTTGCCTGTTAATTTCTGTGCACCTAAGGAGCTCACCAAAGATGCTGAAGATCTTTCCTTCAAATTAAGGGACCAAAGAGCAATTAAGTAATTATGCTGAACTTATTTTTATCTGTTTAAAAATATAAATACAAAATTTACAAACACTGAGTAGTAAATAATATATCTCATAATAACTAGACATCTCACTCTGGATTTTCATTTATATCTTAATTTCTAGTCTTCACCTTTCTATTTAACATGTACAACCCTAAACACTGCAGAGAACATGAGGAATCTAGTTACAAATCAGGACCAGCTTTGGAAACATAAGTGGTCATTCTAACCAAGCAAGCTGTCAAAAGCTGCTTCATTGTTTTCACTTCACAGTCAAAGTAAGTAGAAACCAAAGCTGTCATCTTTGACATGACATTGACTAAGAAACTATCATGCTTCAGGTACATGAAGATTGTCTGAACTTGAATATGTTAGAGACATCTTTATCCTTCCAAACCACTCTGTCACCTTCTATTTATTAGTAGAATATTAATTCACCAATGTTCCATTTCACTTTAGGTTATATTAACTGAGTCCATTACGTGCCACAAGAGAACTGTATTAAACAGCATGAAAATACTAAAATTTTAGATAGAAATTGACAACTATATGTTAAAAGTTGAGATGCTATGAGTGGCTTAAAAGGTTATTTAGATATAAACAACTTTCACAGAGATGGTGCAAGCCAACAGTTAGGACATTTGAAGCGTATTTAGATTAAAGTCAGTATTTATTTCTCCTATTGAGAAGAAAGCTTGTACTTTGGAAAATGTTAAAAAAGGTCATGAAGGCTTTTGCTTAATGCAGTTGCCATTTTCAGTAGAAATTTGGTGATTATTGCTTCCTTTCCTAAATGTGTGTTTAATTCACTTGAAAAGTGATAGATTGACAGCAGTAGAAATTGCCCAGTACCTACTAGGGGCACGGAAATGATGCTCTTTGATGGGCAAAGTGATCTTTGTTAACTCATGTTTACTGTTGCCAATACCATCTTCAGTACATGTATTTTCATGCAATATTTTTGTGAGCTAAAATAACCCCACTGGCATAAGTTAAAGGTACAAATAAGTGTAAGCAATTGCAAGATGTGTGTTTAGTTCATTTTCATTTTTCTTCCTTCAATAGGTTTGTAATGAAAAAAGTTGACTTTGACAAGGAAGAATTCAGCCCACAGGTTCCATTCCTCTAAAGAAATAAACTCTTGGCCAGAAATCATATTAAACTAATAGAAAAAAAAAATATATATATATACTCCAGATAAGAACACATAGATATTTTTGATCTGATTATCTGGGAATTTTGTTTCCTTGATTGCTTGGTGGTTTTTTTGTTCATATGCAAAGAAATATGGGCAAGGGATAGAAGGAAAAATAGGAACAAATTGCAGAACAGATATTTTAAATGAGAACACATTACCCAAAAATGTAAAAGAAAAGCAAATTTATGTTGTTTGTTATTTCTGAGTATTTGTTATTTATGAGTAAGAATAACTGTTTCATTAACTACATCCTACTGTCTACTGACAATTCTTTTATCTTAAACATATGCGTTATCTCAGCAGGCATATCTGTTCTGTGGGTGAAGAATGCATACACCTCACACAAGTTTGTAATTTCCTAGAATCTTCCTAAAGCATTTTAAAGGAAGATTGGTTTTTTTTTGTTTTTTTTTTTATGTTTCAAATAGTCCTTTTGTAAAAATAAAGTTGATGAAAGTTGAAATAGCTTGACTGTGTATTTTTTACCTGTCCCTGAATCTAAGGCAAAGGTATACACATCTGATTTTCTTAACCTGTCTATTCAGAAGAGGATTTGGTTTGAGAGCACAATTTTTCAGTCAATAATTTTAATAATTTTGCCATTACTATGTCACAATCTCCTTTGATATTTAATTTTATTTATACAACAGAGTTTTCCAAAGTCACCTTCAATAACAAAAAAAAAAGAAGCCTGGGGGGTTGGGGCTTATTGAAGTTTTTTGCAATTCTCAACAACAAGTGATTGGATGATTAGAAAAATTATAAACACAACCATAAATAAAATCTTAAGAATGAAATTTTACAGTGTCATAAATTTACAGAGATCCCTAAATTTCAACTTTTTAGGTTTCTACCTTTGAAAACATTAGACATTCACTTAATAGATATATAGACTTTTTGAGCTAGCTGTCCCAAAGCAAAAGAATCTAACTTTTCATTTACCACAAATATATATATCCACAGCAGTGGATACATTTGGGGAGATATGCAGCCTTATGCAGCCTTATTCACTGTCTATGTTCCAGTCCAGATTCTTATTTTGCTGTCTCATTGTCTTACAACTGTCTAAGACAGCATGAGCAAATTCTAGTATATTATTTCTGGTTCCATCTGACTTGATTGATATCTAGATCTATCCTAAACTATCTAAACTAATGTTAATGAAGGGCTTGAATGTCCTTTTCGTATATAATACAAACCCAAAAAACCCCAACTGAACCCTCACCAAAAAAGTAGCAAAAAACTTTTTTCTCAATACATGAAAAAATACCAATAAATACATCTGTATTTATACAGTTGTCTAAGAAGTTGCATTACAGTTTCGTTTTCTCAAATTAGAAAAGTATCAAAACAGAATGATTTAACAATGTTATAAAAGCAGGTACTCCTGCTTTTTAAAGCCTTTTGATCTCTCTGACTGTTGAAAAACTTTTTAAGAAAGTTGTGATAAATTTCCACACCTAGTATGACTATACTTTTGTATATATGTCTTTTGTATACTATGTCTTTTCCTTGAAAGAAAGATTTGAATTAGAAAAGAAGTTTCCTTGGGGAAAACAAGAAGAAAAAAACACAACAAAATAACCCTCCTAATAAAAAAAAAAAAGAAAATAGAAAAAATAACCCCACAAAACACCCAAAGCAATAACAACAAATTATTCCTAAATTAGGATAAGAAAAAATCAAAACCCAAAAGAAGGGGAAAGGGAAAAAACATGTTAACAGTAATGACAAGAGCTTCCATTGTTCAAGTTCCTTGGATTATTACCTGTCTGTCTGTCAGGCTTGCTAGAGGAAGAGTCCTTGACCTACAAAGTCCAGGAATCTGTGTACAACAAGGCAACTAAATATACATAGAGGACTGTATCTTTTAGGTAAAATCTTTGTTTAACTAGACTAGGAGAAGCATTGTTTCATTAACACACATATGCCTTTTATAAATATATGGAGTTGCTTTGTGTGCTTGGGTTATTTATAATGAAAAGATTTTTCTGCATTTTATCTTTTGATAGCTGAGACAGGTAACATCAAGGCAATCCATAATCAGAGATATCACTCCTAATGCGTAAACTGGAATAAAAAAAATCATCTATTCCCTGGAAAAACGTACAGAGACACTCAAGGAGGTGTCAGATTTTATTTTGTTGGCAGAGAAGAATGTTTCATATGGTTAGGGACAGCTAGGAAAGCTTCTTTGAATCTTTAGTGGGGGAATCTGTCTCTGTCTGAGGGGACTAGAGGTTATTAATAAGATCTATGTTTGATATTTCTGCCAGCATTCAGTACAGCATTCTGTCCCAAAGCCAGACACGGCATTGCCTCACCTAAGATGTTTTTGGGCTCACTACCCTGGAGGTGATGAAATGAGGGGGAAACTAGAAAGTTGCGTGGGAGCTGTAGAAGGAAAAATGGCAGTAACATCAATAAGATTATGCCACATGATGTAGTAAAGAAGAGGGTGTTTTTATGACTAAATGCGTGTGTGACTTACATGTTTTATAACTCTTAATTACTCAATAAATTACCATATGCTTTATTTATACAGAAAGGAAGCAGAAGAATAAATAGCAAGAGATCCAAAACCAAGCAGTCAAGATTACATAAAAAACACATTCAGAATTTTGACTATAGTCTGGCCAGAAAATGTCAGGACATGGAAATATTTGGGTATAATGATATAGTTAAAAAATCAAAGTATTATATTTTCTTAGGCAGCCCTAAATTAGGTGAGGTTGCAATTAAGGATATATATGTTCACTTGTGGGCTAGCAAGATCCAGGCACATTTTTTAAACTTGATTTTAACCTCAATGAAATTATTATCTTTTTCAAATTATTATACTGTCACTGGCTAGTGTTGAAATTAAAGGTCTGTCAACCTTGCTGTTATAAATGCTGATATTTAGGAGTTTATAACTCAGCTGTAAAAATTTCCTTCAGGCTCAAAGTTGGCAGCAAAGGCTATAACCCAGAGCTGATTTTCCTCCCACAAAAACCATTAAAGAGTATGTTTGGACTAAATCTGAGGAAATTGGAGCAAACAAAATATAGGCATTAAGTACTTTTTTGATACTTTTTATGTCTTACATAAAACTCAAGAACACCTTTTATCACTTTGTTTTATTTACTGGGTTTTTTTTTTCTTTTTAGTTGAGTTTAATGCTCATAAGAAATGCCAAATTGACATACCTGAAAGGTGAAATATTGCATTTTCTTGCAAAGCAATTATTTTACCAGCAATTCTAATTTGAACATCTCTACAAATGTATCTTTATCTTCTAGTGGCCTTTGGGATCATGAATTTTTAGTGATAAAAAAGCAGACTAACAGTGGTTATTTGTAACAGCATTATTAATAATAATAATAATAATAATGTAAGTTATATAAAATTAACATAAAAATAATTCCCAGCTTTAAAAATTTACAAGACTGTGATGTAGAACTAAAATATTTTTACTCCTCCACTACTTTAGGCACTACATGAACTTTTGTCTTTCAGAATCGTATTGACTTTTTATAAATTATGTTAGTTTTGTTTGTTATTTGTATCTGCATTTGTTGGAAGATAATTTCAAAGAGTTGTTGTGATATGAAATTTTAAAAATTTTTTTCCAGTTCTTCATGTTCATATTAATTTTTTATATAGCAAATTTATCTTGGTCTGGCATTAAAATCTCTAATACAGTCGGAGAGATTGATTGTACTTCTTTCAGACTGAAGTTTGAGTGGGCTAATTGTGTCAGGATCTTTATCCTGGTTTCATAGTTTCATTTGCTTATGATTATCCTTGCAGAAAAGGATAAGTGAAAAGGATTTAAATTAGGAACAGGAAATGACACAATGAGGGAATAAATAATGGGATTCTTTGCTGTCATTGGTGTGTGTTGAATGTAAGGTGGCACATCTTGTCCATTCAAAAGCAGGAAAGAAATAAATTCAATAACAACAAGGCAGTTTCAAAATGAGTAAAATAAGTCCTGGTAGTTGTGGAAGTCACTGCTTGAGAAAATTTCATGGCTAAAATGTATATGGAATGAAAAGTAACAGGAAAGCTAAAGACAATAATCCAATGAGGACTCTTGCATAAAAAGATATAGTATTTTCACAGATTCAGAGGATCTTCTGAATGGCAAGGGACCCATCAAGTCCAGGTCTTAGGTAAATGGCCCATACAGGCATTAAACACACAACCTTGGTGTTATAAGCACTATGCTCTGGCCAGCTGAGCCAACCTCAGTGTCAAAACAGGAGATTCCTAGCATGCAATTTGTGAGAGGTTCAGAAAGAATTTATGGTGCTACTACATACTGTCCATTTTAGATACTATGTCCTAAAAAACCAGAAGAAACCAGAAATAAGCCTGTATGAGCGTGTGTGTGTGAAAGAAAGAAGATAGGGAAGTGTAACATAAGTTTTGTGTAGGGGTATGCAGTGCCCAACAATGCTCCTGCTACTTGAAACAGAATTTTCAATTGTTATTTCCATATTTGGAGTAGTTTTGTTTGTAGTTCATGATGCACTGAAGTGATTTTCAGGGTATTTACTTTGTTTCATCTGTATTTACAGAAAAACACATTTTCCTCAAATCTACAGCATTAAATGTTTGTGCCAGAAAATGATACTTTCATGCTTTCTTACATACTGATAATAGTCCACAGGGCATTTAAAAGCTTAAATATTATTATTGACTACCCAGAGAAATAGTATATGTTAATTTTGTGTTTCTATTTCAATATTTAAGGCAATATTTATTTAAGACAGTAAATAAAATATATTATAATGATATGCTATGAGCTTGAGTATCAGTACAGAAGTAAGAAAACCAAATATTAATGATAGGAATATACACGTATTTCACCTCATAACAGCAAGATCTTCTATTGCATCCATAACATATAATGGGACAAGTTAAAAATAATCCTTGCATCTTACTTTTGAGTTTTGTCGTCATTCCAAGCAAAAAATTTGTTAAAATGGATTTTGTGAAGCTTAATGCAAGACTTGATGTTATGGTACATTGCTTGCCTTTAATTTGCTTGCAAATTGCTGTTCAGCTGCAGAAGTCAGGGCTAGTCAGAAACAGACATTCTTCTTTTATGATGAAAAGAAGTATTATGGAAAATTATTGAGAAGTCTAAACACTTTCACATTCAGATTAGGACTTCCACGACAGACTGGCTTCTGGTGGAGCAGCAGCATCATAATCCTTAGAGCAGTGGATTTATCCAAGTCTTTCAAAGTATCAAGGTTTGCAGTGAGACAGCAAGATGACCAGGGTTCAGTTGTGTCCTGAAGATGAAGTTTCGGAATAGTCAGTGCAACAGGAAAATCTGCAGATTCAGAAAATTTCTGCTGAAAAATATAAGCAACATTGGTATCTATAATGCCTCTCAAGCATCCTCTGGTTTTAACTAGCTACCATCTTAACAGAAAGCTGGTAATTCTGGACCTTACCATCTTTATTGCACAGGAGCTGTGAATGGAAAGTCAACAGCTTCCGTGGTTTTGCCATTTATTTTTGTTCTTTGTTTTTGAATGAAGACAAAAGCTTTTACAGGAATTCGTGTAAAGAAAACAAACAAACCAAACCAAAACATCATTGAAAGATCAGTTTTTTTCCTCATTTGTAACAGGAAACAAATCCTTACAGTCTTACTTACTCTACCTGTTTTTCTTATTCTCTTCTGATGTCTCTGATTAGGTCTGTCGGAGATTTATTCTGTTATTTCTCAGGAGTAAGAAACCATTGTGTTGCAGTAGTCATCAGAATCAACACTAAAAAGGTTTCTATTCTGTTGAAGCATTATTCTTTGAAATACATTCTATTTAAGTTTCCAGCCAACAGTAATATTGAACATCAACCTCATAGGATAGATTTTATGTTAGCACTTTACATGAGGGGTTATACAGCTATAACTTAAGTATTATATGATGGAATTTAATTAGGTCAGATATGAAGTGATAATATTAAAATAGTAAGTCATACTCATCATGAAGAAAAGTTCTTTGCTTTATAGCTGAAAAATTTATGGGTGCTCTTGGAAACTTTAATGTTGGCAAGCATTTCCTTAAGAACACTCTATAATTCAAAGTATGTAAAAGAAGAACTTATGTACCTTGGCTGTGAATTTCAGCTGACTCTTCTCAGAATAAAATTTAAAAAAAAACTTAGAAGGAATCTGATATATTGGGTGTTAGAGACAAAAAGTTTATTTAGACGTTTATTTTATAAGAAATGTGATGATTTTCAGTTAAATCTTTTGTAAAATATAATAACTATGAATGTCCCTTCATTCTCAAAACACTGCACATGTCAGCCATTTGAACGTCTTGAGTTAATTTTACCTCTCTGAAAGTCACTTATTGAGCTTCATCCATTTGGTTAATGTGACCTTTAAGATTTTGAAGAATATTGAGTTATTGCAAGGTGCACACGTTGTATCAATCAGTGGTTACAAGGCAAGTGTTTTCTTGCCTTTGCTATGAAGCAACAACTGGTCAAGTATAAACAGTGGATACAAATTCTGGAACTGATCAAGAGGGAACTGAAATATTCTACCTATCTTATTTATTCCGGGAACTCACTATCCGGAAGTGTTAGTGAAAATGTTTCCTTTTTTTCTAGAAGATTATAATTCTCCTATTTGCTCACAGTTATCAAAATTACTTCTTGGTCAAAAGTTTGTTATATCAAAATCTTTTGAAAAATTGTAAATTTCTGCTTTTATTTTCATTTCAATTGATTCCTTTGTACCAGTGTCTTATGTATTCATGACATATATAGATAGATTGATAGAGATAGATAGATAGATAGATAGATAGATAGATAGATAGATAGATAGATAGATAATTATCCAAATTTTGAAAGAAAGGTTGTATTTTCTTTCTTTAAAATAAATCCTAAAAGTTGGGCTAACTGTTCTAATGTCAAAGCACTTAATAATATACTTAATTTGTAACATTCACTCATTCAAACTTCGGATTTTTTTCATCCTTAATTACACCTCTCTAGTAATAGGCATACTACTGACAACTAAAACTGAATTTTGAAAGCTGAACACAAAAATATTTTCAAATACTCCATTATAAATTTTAGGATGGAAATCAGCACCAGGCTTTCAAAATATATACAGTTAGTGCCATTTAATAAGGAATATGATTATTGACAACAATATTTTTGTTAGCCTAAATGCACATCACATCCTTATTTTGAAAATGTTTACTGAGATGACTCAAGATATCAGAAATAATTATTTATTTTATCTTTTGTCTTTTTTAAAATTTAAGTTTTATTCAAAAATTATTCCTTAAAACAGAATTTATAGACATATTCTCCTTCTAATGAAATAGTGTTTTTCCTCAAGAAATAGTGTAGATTTTTCCACTCATTACATCACCCAATAAATCACAGAGAGTCTAACAGAGATCTAACAGGTAGTAGCAGAGGCACTGCGTAGTATTTGCATTAGTCAGGTAAGTATGGAACATCTCTATTAAAAGGTTGATATAAAATTCCTAAGTATCTTCTCAGTGACTTTGGCTCCAGATGCTCAAGAAGGCTGCAGGACAATTCCTCAGACATTGTGACACTAAAAAATCTTTGGTAGGTATCATCGTCGAATTACCTGGATCCTGCAATGAAAAACCAGGTCCCACAGTCCTGCTCTTCAGCCAGTCAGTTCCCCTGTGACTCGAGGGACATACCCAGACCTACTCAAGCAGAAGAATCACATCTCAGCAGGGAGGGTGAAGCTAAAAATACAAACGAAGGAACAAAGTCAGCCTTGAGCTCCATCTGTTTGTCCTAGGTACCTTGTCAGCTGCCTTGCCCGTCCCTTTGAGGATAAAAAGTGAATGTAGAAAGGAATGACTACCAGCGTCATGAGCCTGGAAATCTGCTCAGGTCTGCTCACTGAACAAGCTATAAATATAGCCACAGCTGTTTCTCTGGGACCTTTCTTTTACACTTAAGGTACAGAATTTGTTATTCATCATGCTTATGGTGTTCTAGGCTGCTCATTTTTTCTCTTTGTCCTCCTCCTTCTCCTTCTCTTTGCTGCTGCTGCTTTTGTTGCCATTTGTTTTACAAGTGCGGAGGCTAGCCTGATTTTAAAAAAATCATATAGTCACTTTATCTCTTTCAACCTAAGATCTGTGCAAAATCAATCAGATTTGTTGCTTCTGAAAAGAAACACTGATTTACAGTAAGTTCTATTAGAAATGTATGAAAGCTAATGAAACTAACTTCCCACTTGCCACAGCTGTTATAATAGCCACATGAAACAAATAAAAATCAGCAAATATGGCTTTTGCCTTAAAAGTTTTCCAGAACTGAGAAACACAACTTAATTTAATTTGCCCTTACAATAAAGCTAAATGTATTTTTCCTTTTGACAAAAAAATGTGGTTTTTTAGCATGAAATTTCTGTATATTTTGTATTTCAGTTACCCTAATGGCTTTCATAGTACTATTACCTTTTTCTTTTTCCTTTTTTATTTTTTAAATTTGGATACTTATTTCTTATTACTTATTTCCTAGTAATTATTCCTTATTTCCCAGGAAATATTCCTTATTTCCTATTATCTTTAATTCCCACCTTTGTCTGACTCATTCAACAAAAAAAAAGAAGAACACTCTGTACTGAATGTTCATCCAGAACTTGAACTGTGATCTTTAATCTGGAGAAGTCATAGAACTTCTGCTGTTTTTGTCCACATCAGGACACATTCTGCAATTATTCTCAGCTGGGAGATAACAGGCTCATAACATGACCACATACTCAGTGCAGATCTACCACAGGATGAATTTTTATTGAGGTAACATTATTGAAAAATAATCCTTCTCCATGAGAAAACCAACACACCCCTGCTCCAAAAAACCCCTGTAAAAAAACCAAACTAAAACCCCCACAACTCCAAAACAGCAAACCAACACCAAATAACATCCCACTCCTGCCATTTCTTCCCTGATCTAATTGCTTAAGTGGGGGACTTCTAAAGCATCTTTTATCTTTATAGCTGTCTTTCTTTCTTTGAGGTACCTCAGCAGGAGTATAAGCATGAGAAAAGCTTGGATAGGAACAGAAGGAAACTTTGGTTGTGCTTCACAGAGGAAGCAAGAGAAACACCTGCCAAAAACACATCCTGGCTCTGTGTATTAGGTTTCCACAGCAAGGTTTTGGTAGTGCGGGCACTGCAGGAGGGGTTTCTGTTAGAAGATACTAAAAAATTGCCAAATGTAAGACAGAACCTGTCTGGATGGACCTGTCTCTGGCCAGAGCTGGGCCAGTCAGCCCCATTGGTAGCAACTCTGGAATATCATATTTCAGAAAGGGTAAAAACTGTGACAGATCAAACAGCCAGGAGAGAGAAGTGAGAAAATAGAAAACAAGCAGCCCAGAAGACACCAAGGTCAGCAAAGCCAAGGGAGGAGGTGCTCCAGGAGGTGTAGCTGAGATTCCCTGCAGCCCCTGGTGCAGATCATGATAAGGCAGCTGTGCCCCTGCAGCCTGTGGAGGTGCAGGGTGGAGCAGAAGTCCACGTGCAGCCCATGGAGGACCCCACACCAGAACAGGAAGACACCCAAAGGAGACACTGTTCCGGTGTGTGACCCCATGGGAAGCCCACGCTGGAGCAGGCTCCTGGCAGGACCTGTGGGCATGTAGAGAGAGGAGCCCACTCTGGAACCGGTTTGCTGGCAGGACTTGTGACCTCACGGGGGCCACACACTGGAACAGCCAGTTCCTGAGGGACTTGCAGACCTGTGGGAAGGACCCATGTTGGAGAAAGTTGCAAAAGACTGTATTCCATGGGAGGAATCCCATGCTGCAGTACAAAAAGAGTGGGAGGAAGAAGCAGCAGACAAAAATCATTAAGAACTGACTGTAACCATCATTTTCCGTTTCCCTGTGCTACTTGGAGAGAGGAGATAGAACAGCTGTGAGTGCAGTTGAGCCCAGGATGCTGGGTTTGGGGGGAAGGTGTTTTTAGATCTGTTCTTATTTCGCACTATCCCCATATGTTATTGATTGTCAATAAATTCAAATAATTCCTCCAAGCTGAGTCTGTTTTTCCTGTGATGGTAATTAGTAAGTGATCTCTTCCTGTCTTTACCTCAACCCATGAGATTTTCATCATATTTTCTCCTCCACCTTATTGAAGTGGGTGAGAGATTGAGTTGCTTGGTGGGTACCTGGTGACCAGCCAAGGTCAACACTTGCACCATTATCCAGATGGAAAAAGGGAATATACTTAAGGCATAGGCAAATTATATTGAAATTATGGTTCCTATATATATTTCGAAATAGAAATTATTTCCCCTCTATTTTTCTTCCCTATAGCTGTGTGGTTTGTTAGTATTTTTAAATGGGAAGCAGGTGGCTCTTATTTTGTAGAAACAAAGTACCTTATTTGATAGGAACAAGAAAAATAAAAATTGCAAAGATTTGTATTTTCAGAGAAACTAAACCAAATCCAAAATTTATTAAGGATTTTTTTTAAGATAGAAACTTCAAAATGTAAGCATGTTTCTTACATAAAATTAAAATTAAATGTGACAAAAAAAAAATCTCCTTTTTTTCTGCATCTTAATCTCAAGTGCTCTGTTATGATGGAATTAAAGTTTCCCAAAAAACAGGTTTGTAAAGTGAAATACTGATAATGACCTAAGTAGCATGGAAACTGTTACTTCCCTTTTAAAATAAATAGTATAGTAAAAATGTCAGTGATTTTTTTTTCTGTCACAATAATGTTACTTGCTTAATAAAAGGAAATATTCATGTTCATGTTAGAACATATTATTTGCTGATTAATCTATCCCTATGGAGATTTTATTGATTAAATTAGGGTGTAGATTATTTCTGTAGCTCCTTCTATTGGAACATTTCCTGCAAGTGAAAACAGGTGTACTTAGCATGGTAGGATATATATTTCATGCAGTTACATGTGAAAGTATCTGTAAATTATATAGATTTGTTATTAAAGCAGTCATAGCAGTAGTAATTTTAACAGATGAAGGCTGCAGAAAAGTCCCATTTTTGATTATTTACACATGCTAAAAGAAACCTTCCGGCAAAGTTGATGCTTTGTTGAATATTTTAAAAAATTAGGAAAGTATTCCCATAAAACACATTTTGCCACATAAAATAGGAAAGTGACTAGACAGTTTGATCATTTGATAGGAAATAGTGGATTAGGATCATTTGCAAAAGGACTTAAGCACTGATGTATATAATGTTCAGGTGCCCAGTATGATCTGTGAAATACACAGAGTTCAGGTAGACTAGGAATGTCATGCTACGTAACTTTAGCTGCCGAAGGTACTGGAAGCAGGTTAGCTGTACCATCTGCAAAACATAAAATACATATGGAAAAGAAAGCACTTAAATCCATGTTTCAGAGCATGCTGTAAGCTGGCTGGACTACAATGTTACTAATTTTTTCGTTCTCTCAAGTTCAGACCAGAACAGCTATTAAGTTTGGAAACAGCACCCCTCTAACCCAGATGGTGAAACAAAATGGGCCATAAATATGCGATCAGGAAAAGAAAGAAAGAAAGAGAAAGAAAGAAATTTAGTTATATATGATATCTGAGAGTATCACAATTGGTGAAAAATGTAATGTGCCTGATCTGTAAAAGAAAAACCTTAAAAGTAGGTAGCATCTTATCCCCAATGCAGTTTATTTCTTGAATAAACTAAAGTAGCTAAGGTACAAACCAAAATCATACGGTAGCTAAGCAAGATGCAGGACAAATAGGTTTAGACCTAAGCTTTTTTCTCTTTGATGGAATGTTAACTCTGTAAACTGTTTCTAAGATTAGGCATGACACAAAGCTGCTAAACGCCACTTATATGTTAAACCCATGGTGCTGAGAATCCATGACATACCATTGTGGGATGCTAAAAATAAAATAAAGTCAGATTGAGACCTTAGATGTGTCAGGATACATGAGATCGTGAATTTCACTAACATTAAGTTGTCAACAATATATAAATATATATATTTAAAATGGGAACAGTGCTGCCTGACAATTATAGAATGTATTTACATGAGTAGGCAAGCAGATCAAAACACAACAGTACCAATAGTGATACACCTACTGGTTCCAAATGACGTCTGCAAAAAATGCTACAGTCTTGCAGAATCTTGTCATTGTCACCTTCTTCAGAACTTACATTCAGGCATTCCTTCAGCTGACCCTGGCACTGTCTCCCACACTCAGAGGAATTTGCCACTCTCCTCATGACTGCTTGAAGGAAGTGCTACAAGGGATAGAAGTGGTTCCAACAGAGGGATATTTTCTGTCTGATCCAATGTCATTACCTGTGAAATAAAATGTGACTGTCAGCAGGCACTGGATGTGTTTTCACACTATATGATAAGATACATGATAAGCCACTCAAGGCTGGTCTTTGTCCATTACTGGTCTGACTTATCAAAAATTTTCATTACCTTCTTTTGAATGGTTTTAATACCTTGTCACTCACTGCTCAAGGCAATACTGTGAAGCATAAGTAAGCCCTTGGAGGAATGATAGCTCCTCCTGGAAGAGCAAGAAAAACGTCAGCATGGCATGCACTCACTGACATGATTTATTGGAACTTTCCTGTGTGATTTTAAACTCTCCTCTGTTTTAAAGGAAAACTATTACTTAATTCTGCAAGACTTCTCTGAATAGAGGTAAAATAAACTTTCTTTGTGAGCAATTTTGAAAAATTAAGGGAATTAAAAAAAAAAAAAGCAAACCTGAAATGTTGGTATATACCTACATAATTTACTAAACATACTGGAAATTAATTTGTCTAACAATCACAACAAGTTGTTATGAAGTGCTTCTTTAGTTTTTATAAGTACCTAAAATAATATATCTTAATTGACTCATTAAATACTCTAAATTTTTTTAACAAACCGTAGGAAACTTAAAAATCTAAGGATCCGGATTCTTCAGGGTTCTGGGCCTACTTGCCCATGCAGGACATCCTCTTTATTTGAATAAATGTTGTTTGAGCGATTTAGAAGAGGATATCAGCCCCCTTTGTGGGCTGAGGCCTCAAGACTGATGGTGATCAAATTTTGTTCTATAAACCTAGGAAAATATTGTGATTTCGTAGTTGTTTTTTTCTTGGTTGGCTGGCTGGCTGGGGTAGGCATGTTTGTTTGGCTTAAATTTTCCCTTTTTAACTTGAGCTATTGATTCATCTCCTTTTTTCTTTTTTATCCCCACTTTTTAGAAATGTCTATCAAATGGCCAGATTTTCTTCAAAACAGTTTGTATGAATTTTTTCTCAGATTTCTAACTAAACAATTCATAAGTATTATAGGCATAAAAAACTTATAAAGTCTATTTATGCTTTGATGGGAGATTTCAAAGGTCTTCTAAATCTATTTCACTTATGGGACTTTTCTTTATTCCTTGAGAACCATGAAAAAGATAGTAAAAATCTGAGAAATCTGTTATTCTCTCACATTTATAATGGTACACTTGATGACAATATATCCAGTGAGATGTTAGGAAGACAGAAGACTTCAAAATTTTTTTCAGGAATATTAAAAAGATTTATGTTAATGCCTAAAGTTTGAATTCAGAATCTCCAGAGATAAACATATATTGTGCTGCACCACAATCATGCTATGTCTTGAAACACTTCCAGTTTATTTATTCTTGATTCTGTCACTTATTTGCTGTTCTCTGAACTGTGTAGGAAGACTGATACCTTAATTCAGACTCCTACCTTTAATAATGAAACAAGATACAGTACACTCTTGTATGAATTCTTCACCTTATTATTCATAGAAATTGATTAACTTATACTACCAGAAGTAAGGCTAAGAAATAATTCTCTTTTTAATGGCTCCCAATTCAAACTTTAAGAGTGAAAAAATTCAGTTTTGCTTAAATGTTAAACACAAGGCTGTCTGGAGAGAGTCATGGTTGTTGCTATCTGTCTTGTTTCTAGGGTAAAACTGAACCATACATCTTCCATGAAGATTTCCATGTGTAAAAGTAAAGTATACATAGAAGTGAGAAAGATTGCTCCCACAAGAAAACACAGTGGGTATAACTGCAGCTCTGTTAAAGAGACGGCTTTACAAAGGAAGACATTCATCCACAGAACCTATCCCACAAGAACTACAAAGACTCATATTGAAGCTTAGCTGAAATGGTAACTGTCAAATAATTTTTAGGGTTTTTATTAGTCTTTTCTGTCCTTTATGCATGTTTATATGTGAAAAGCACAGTAGCTCAGAATATCAGGACAGACCTAGCAGATCAAGGAATCCGGTAGTTAAATACAGAGATGTGCTGATACTACAGTTACTTTCCATTGACAACAAAGAGATCAGCTAGAATATTTATCTGAAATATAGTCATATCTCTTTTATGTAATTATATGTGGTTCCCATTACTAAAAATGTTCTACAATACGCGGGTTCCAATAACAAGATGGAAAGTTATAAAAGATACGCATTCTCCTTCTTTTCAGACATTTCTTCTATCATCTAAGAGTGAGTTTTTAAATGATGTGACTGTAAAAAATATGCCATTTTTAATATAGAAACAATGACTCCCAGTTATTAAAGCTTGGAATAATTTCATCTAATGCATGGAGATGAAACAGCAAGGAACCACCACACTACTAAATTGTGACTGCTACTGAATGTTGGGAAATTATCAATATCAAAATATTTAATTGAAAAGGACCAAGTCATGACTAATCAACAGATTTTGAATCATAAAACAACACAAGGCATTTTCTAGTCCATGTAATACAGACATCTAAATTTTTGGTGCATAATGTATAGAAAATGTATTTGAGGATATCTAAAGGAATATCCCAGTTCTCCAAGTTGTATGAAAATCTGGAGGAACATAAAGATGACTTCTTCAACAAGGACATAGTAAAGCTAGAAGTTATTTAAACACAAAAATAGTTGTATTTGGTTTACAAGTTGTTTTTTTATTTTTTGTCTGAAATGTTTTTTTGCTAATTTGTTATCAAAATAAGGAATATTATTTATCTTAAAAGTATAAGACTAAAAACCCAAATAACTCACAAGAAATGTTCTTTATTTTCTGATTGTCTGAAAGAAAACAAACTAAAATACTTTTGATACATTCCATTATGTATGTCTCTGTTAGTATTCTATCTGACCTTTCAATTAAGCCCAATCATGTTGTCTATTCAAGGAGCTTTGAACAAGGATTTGGAATGTCTTAGCTGTTTTCCCAAATGACATAGCAGATTGCTTCAAAATCAATTACGTTACCATTAGATATTGGATTTTTTTGAGTCCTAAATTAATGACATAAGAAAAGTTAGTACTGAGATAAGAGTTCTAAAGCTCATTTCCCTTCATTTTATATACACTTTCAGTGAATTTCCTATTTTATGTACAGGCCAGAATGTCTCATGGCATCCTAAAGCCAAGGAAAGGCAACACTTTTTTCAATCTTATATTATCCTGGAGCATGGAAACATGTTTTCACAGCATGGGTAAGAATTTAATCAGGAGCTATATCTATAATTTATCCTCTATTTTTTTTGCTGCACATATCATCACTTCTTGCAATATTCTTGTTTGCATTGTTAAGACTATATTTCCTAGGCCTGTGGATTTCTCCGAGTGAGGGTTGATAGATGGAAAAATAAAAAAACCATGTCATACCAAGACCTGAATTATTCCCTCAATATAATCTATTTTAAAAGTCCATGAAGAGATTACCTGATCTCACTTTCCTCTTTAATCAGGTAAAGAGACACTTTGAGAGGACCTTTGAGCCTCTGGGAGCTGATATGCCTTCTTTGGGACCTGCAGTGCTGGGGTTCGACTACCCATGTCCTTTGTCTGTGCATTTTGGTGCAGCCCAGTTCTGGGACCTTGGCTTAGCTTTAATGTGAAAAAATGCTTAACTGTAATGGACCATGCAAACTAAAACCTTGCAAGAGAAAGGATGTAAAAAGTCAGGCAGAAACAAAGCTGTTTAGACTCATGGTATTTCAGGACTTAAAAGAAAAATGCTGACATGAAGGAGTGTAAAAGCCCAAGAAAAAAAGCAGAGTGAAAAGGTAGCAAATCAGCAGAAACAAGGTTGACACCAGACCTTTTCCAGAAGCACAGGAGGATAATATTTTCCATTTGACTGATAACTGTCTGGACAGTAAAAACTACAAGGCAGTCTCTACAGATCCTGAAAGTCTGATAATCTGGATGGCATAATAGTCTGATACTCATGTCCCCTATATATAGCTCCTGTATATAATTTTTTATATATAACTTTTACAGAGTTTTTCTTCGCATGGTAAAAGATGTGTTAAAAGTAGAGGTGGATATCTGTAGTTCCCAGTCTTTTTTCAAATACTAGATGGAAAATTTAGAAAGTTAGTTGACATCAAAATTTAGATAAACCCTATATACAAAGAGTTGTCCAGTGTTCTGAGTTAGTGGTCTGTTACTTCTCAAATTTGCAGTGATATTTTCAAATTCATAGACCAAAACTGAGGAAAACAACTGTCCTTGAGACTTCTGCATTATGAAAATAGAATGCAGAAATGTAAAATAATAAAAAATAAAAATTATGATACTTTTTATTGCATACTATTCACCCTTGAAGAAACTGACATACCAACACTAATTTAGTTTCTAGAGAAAAATTCTAAAATGATACAGTTTCTCATGTTTTGTTTTAATATTCTACAGCATGTTTTCCTTGTAAAGATAAGTGTTCCTTAACTTTAAGATAAATTCAAGCATTCTGTGTAGTGTGCTAATACAGATGAAAAAAACCCAACCCTTTATTTATAAAATATAAAGCTGATCTGAGATTTAAAAATCTGATCAAAATATCTTCTTGCTAAATTCTGAACATGATTTTCATGAAATTTCATGCATTTTCCTGTAGAAAATAATGAAAGATATTTTGATTCTGAAATCATGTCTTTAAGAAATCTCAAGGTCTATGGAGACAGATTTCAACCTGTAAATTTTGCGTTGTATCTGGAAACAAAGCAGAAATCCAAAATGCTTCTGGAATGAACTAGTATTTGTTAGATGTAAAGAAGTAAAAAACCTATTAAATTAGTGGTGGAGCTTGCTTCATTTCTTAAAAGAAACATTTTATTTCCTGAACAGTATAAAAAACATATTTGTGTCTATTGTTGTTAACCGAAGCATCTGGGATTATTTAGGACTTCATCAATGTAAAATGATCAAGGTAATCAAAATTAAAATTATTGTTCTTGTGAGCTAGATTGCTCTTTTTTTTTTTTTTTTTTTTTTTTTTCCCTTTTGAAAAAATCTTATTTGCCTGAACTGTGAGCTTGGGCTATCTGACTTTTTACCTTAAGTGGATATGCCAGAAGACACCAAAGACATGTTATCTTCGAAGAAAGGCTTTATTAGAACTCAAAATAATAAATCAGAGCAGATAAGGGGTTCTTTGAAACAGGATCTGTACATGCCGATCTATCAGCACAGCACAAAGCCTTGCCTGATGTGTTCACAGGAGAAACTTGTGTTTCAGATAAGAGCAGATTAACCTCAGGGGAGACATCCTCCAGGCAGAGCGATTGCAAAGCAGGCTTGATGTCATCATCAGAACCTTCTTTAGTCAAATGTTCTGTATTAATTTTCAGAAAGATCCCAGAAAAATTAGGGTTTGATCACTTTTTATTTACATGGTGAGACTGATACAAAGCACAGAGGTATCAAAAAATGTGAGCTCAAGAAATGCATGTACACCATGGGTACATAGTACCTGCACAGTGGCTGTCAGAGATGATTTCACTGGTTTTTCTTCAGATCAGAGACAAGCCTACTGTTCATGTTTTCCATCACATTTTCTTCAATCTTTCTCATGTTTTACATGCACCAGAACATATGCAAGCAAACACACTCACACCTAATACAAGATTACTCATCAGGAACCTGAACACCAGAGCTGCCATGAGTGCCACAGAAAGGAATACTACTTTATATTTAAAATGCTGCTACTGGCACACTAATTTCAGCCCTTTCAGCTTGCCATCTTGCTTTTATGGCATTCACCATGTTCACCCACCAGGCCTACAGACAGCAGGAGTCAACTATCTTTGCTGTGATTATAAAGTGTGCATGAGGAACAAATTCCTAATACCACATCTCCGGCACACCTTGGCACAGATGCAAGTAAATATATCACAGTACCTGACTGAGGCCTTCAGAACAAGGCTGTGTATAAACAAGTGTTACTTTGTGTTAATGACTTCGGTGATGACAGAAACTTACAGAGTAGCAAATGCAGGGCACTTGGTATATTTTACTTGGAATGGGACACCACTTGATACAACATTCCCCAAACTTCTGGCTTAGCCCTGGCATAGAGGCAAATACACGGGCCAGATGAGAATCTAACCTCACCTTTTCAAGGGCACTACTACCTTCACAATTACCTTCTATTATTGTGACCAGAGAAAATAATCTTTTTACTGTGCACCCAGCCTGTAAATCTTGCAGTTGCCTGTTTTCTCTATCAGTAACACCTCACCTGAGACATGACCCGTTCCAAAAGTCACCAATCTTCCACAAGTCTTAAACCACTCCTTTCTTCTCTTGGAGTTTCAGAATCTTTGTAGATTCCAAATTATAAACTTGCTCTTGAAATCAAAGAATGGGAAATAAGTTATACCTTTCACTGATTGGTACTATGACACTCACAAAAATGAGTTTAGCTTTAGTTTCAAACCCTGAGTATCAAATACTTAATGATCAATATTTTCCAAGGGAAAACTTAAGAAAGCAAACTGAATAGTGATGAAATTCAGAGCATGCTTGAAGTCTTCTGATGAGCAGCAAAATAATTATTTTACTTAGTAGTGTGTCAAGGTGAACAGACATTACAGATTGTCTTAGGTAGAAGAGGAGCTTTTATCTGCAGGCAGATTAAAAGTAAGAGAACCAAGAGGCTATTAAATTGGGATAGTTCAGTTGGAGAGGAAGAACAATGTGAGAACTATCTAAAAAAATCAGTAGTCTTGCAGTTAGTGTGGTTGCTTAGAATTAAGCAACAGTGATAATTTGTTCTCTATTTTTAAAATCAGAAACAGTCAACCTGCACCCTCATCATTAGCAATACTTTCCAAACTTGTATGAAAACAAATGTTTAGTTCCTTCAGACTTCTTCTCATTGACAGTACATGATGACGTTGTTAATTTTTGATATGTCTGAAATTACAGCAATTAATTATATCTCAAGGCTGGAATGATCTTGTCATTATTGCTAACTTTGAAGGCTAATATTAAAATTGTGTGAGCTTCAAGAAGATGGCATTTTTAATTCTCACTTCAGCCACCTACTGTGTCTCTTCAAGGATTCATATAGTTCATTTAACAATACTTCAGACTGCTTTTTCCACATTTAGTAGAATAATTGACATGTATGTTTGGAAAGTGATAGGGATATTGTGGGGGATGGGTACAAACATGTATCACTTTTCTTCTTCAATAATTTAATTTATGGAAAAAACGAACTTTCAGAAAATTAAGGAAAACTTTAAGTAATTTCACAGATTATTTGTTAACATCTGATTAATAAAAAAAAAAAAAAAGAAGTTTTGCACA
>VYXF01008029.1:824662-858262 GCA_013397295.1 Polioptila caerulea
TTTTTTTTTTTTTTGACTCTCTAGTATTAGGCTCATGTAGAAATATTAACTGATAAATCTTGCCCTGTGGTTGTAGAAAAACAAATGTACTTGCTGTTTGAAAGAGCAGCTTAGTGGTGGTGGTCTGATTTCGTGAAACTGTACAGAGCATGCATTATAAAGCACTACTGAAGGTACTTTTATGTCCAAATTACTGACTTCTACTGTACAATTTATATTTTTATTTATTTACTTTCTATTAGACTTAGAAGATTCTCAAGGCCTGAAGGTGGAAGAATCCTTATTGTTATGATATCTGGAGCAATTCCTGTCTGGTTGCTGGGTCATATTGCTTATTAACCATGCTAGGAATGTAGGAAGATTCTCTCTGTTGCTTTGGGAATAACATGTTTTTGTGTTTTAACAAGGAGTAGACTGCTTTGGAGGGGCTCCTAGACAAGGGAAATCTCAGGGGGAGCATGAGAGACAGAGAAAATATTTGGACCAGGTACAGGATATGAAGGAGTTTTCCTTCCTTAAATCTTTTAATTGAATGACTGTTTTATCTCAAGATTAGTCATGGCTGTCTGGGTTATTTCACTTATTTGCAGGCAAGGTCCGTACCTTCTCTTCCTTTCCACCAGTCCCTGGATGGCAATTTCTTCTGAAGTTATGAGTATGTGCAGCTTAGATTTTTAATGCCCCAGAATGTCTGGTGCCTTGAATGATATCTTAGAGTTCAATATTGATTTTTATTCTTGTCTTTATGTCTTTTGATAAGAGGTAACAAACACCTGTTCCAGCAGGTAAGGAAAGGTGATGAAAAAAAAAATAAATAAAGCTTTTCAATGACAGTTGTATTGGCTCAGTGATAAATAAGTAAGTGTTACTGTGCCTTGCCAGTAAATGCTGACTGAAGTCACAGGATACAGTAACAGCTTAGTACATTTGACACTGGTGGAAAGTTCTGTGTAGTTTAACTAACAAGCTAACTCTGTCAAATGAACGGTGGTAAGTGAGGTTCAAGGCATGGACATGTGCCAGCTTGAAGTTTTCTTTTGAACTAGGTGTACAGCAAGTTTTTGTGCCCTACAAATCAGGGTAGTTTAACATCTGTAACACTGGCATGACCTCAGGTAAGAGAAGGACATAGTGACATAATTAAGGTGCCTGCTGTGGCTAAAGTGCCCTGTTAATTCTGTTTGTGTGAAGAACAGGATGAGTTCACTCCCCTGGACAGAATATCAGTCACCCACGTCTGTAATCAAACTTCCAAGTGGAAAAATATAGCTTAGTTTTATATGAACATTTCCCTTGCCCTCATTGACACAGAGTCAGTATATGCTTATGAATAAAGAAAGTGTACTTTTCCAGCTTAAAAAATAATTCCATTATCTTTTAAATTGTAATATTTCTTTGAAAAATGATGGAGATTTATCAGATTTATTCTTTTAAAGGAAAGAATTCAAGATGGAATTAAAAAAATTAAAATATGACTCATATTTTTCCCATCTTAAATGGTTGCACTTAAACACTCCAGTGTTATGTATGTTGACATACATTTTTCTTGTAAATTTTCCTTTTTGTTTGTAAATATGAAGCCTTTATTCTTGTCCTGTTCAGAGCTATCCCTTTGCTGTCATTTGTCTATTGAAAAATCATCCAGTTAATTTTTTACAATTCCATAGTCCATAGTAACCATCTCTTTTGTCCAAAGCAATAATTTTATGTCATATACCACTGCAATTTAGTGAATATGGCAGAACCATGGGATCTCATAGGACTGCCTAATGGAAGCAAAATGAAACATAATGTAATATTCAAAATGTATGCTGCTTTATTTATACAAGTGTACTGATCAAGTAGACCAATAGTTCCAAAACAGTATGCAATCAATATTTCAGTCCATAAACTTCATCAACTTCTAGCTCAATTTCTGAGAACAAAAGATGAGTTTCCAGCACAGACTTAGTTTAGAAATCTGCCTATGATACAAAACAAAGTGTAATGCAGTCATGAAAGAAGGTGTCTAAAAACTAGATAGTTGTTCTCTTCTTAGTTCTTCCCTAAACTGTCTGTTGATGAACATGGGCACTGCTTTTAAAAACTTCTGGGGACTTTCTTCTTGAAGTGTTTAGGGAATTTCTGAATGATTATTTGAGATGTCCGAGTTTGGCATTGATTTAATTTCTGATGTGGAGCAATTCCCTATTTGGAGCCCTGCAAATGTAGCAGAGAACCAGTCAGTAGCTACTCTTTAACACTGACACATAACTCAGCCAATGGGGGGTGGATACATACGCCTTTTGTGAACACACATTCTTAAGACAAAAAAAGCCAAGAGTGCCTCTCTTGGCTTCCAGCCTTGGAGGAGGTGGTGGGCCAGGGCTGGGGCCTGCCCTGCTTGGCCTGCGTGGCCAGGCCTGGACTGGTCCAGTCCCCTTAGCCCGGATGAGATTTTCCGTTCCTGGAGAGGTGGTGAGAGGGCTGCTGAGCCCCTCACTGGGGAGCCCGCTGGGCCCTGTCCTGGGGGGCGGCTGGGCCCCCTTCCTGGCAGAGCCTGCCACTCTCTTTTCTTGCAGAACTACTGAACTATGCTGGCCAGAGGGTCTATCGGCACCAGGAGTGACCATGCGGCAGAGAGCAGTGCTGGGAGTGACCCTGTGGTAGCAGCCAGTGGTGGCCCCGAGGCCAGGAGTGACCATGCGGCCACAGCTGCTCCGGACGGAAAGTGGCCACTTGGCTAGGGATAGCAGAGGCCAGGACAGTGCCAGGGAGCCACGGCCACCTCGGCATGGCTCACAATGAACTTCATTTGCTCAACCACTTTGAGCCGGCTGTGCTGCGGACAAAAGGACAAAAGATGTCGGCAACAGCTTTTCTTGATTTGAGCACCTCAGCAGAGCCAGGCCGGCACAGCTCACACAATGCTGGTGGAGACCACGTGCCCAGCAGAGCCATATTCCTGATGCAGGACTTGGACCAGATTAACCTTTCAGCATTGTAAGACTCTATAAAACTGTTTCAGTCGATGATAAAACTTAACTCTGAGGTCAGTGAAGAAGTTTAATTCTAGATGAGGGGATTGGAGAAAATGCTTTGAGCTTAAATTAAGATTCTTTTGTAAAGCTACAGTAAAGATATATATTTGATATATCTAACTTTATTTTTTTCCCTGTGACTTATAAAAATGTATTGGGGGGATGTAGCATTTTAGTATAACTGTGAGCTGAAACACTAGTATTTGAAACAAATAGATATTGCTGTGATCCAATGAAAAACTTGAACAGAGAGAAATGAGAGAGATGAGAAAGATAGCAGTAAAAACCTTTGTTCCTAAAGATAGACAAAGAGAACTGTTTTATACTAAACCAGCTCATTCTTAAAAAATAATACCCCAATAGTTGATGTGGTCTATGAAGACAGCTGTATGAAAGCTGCAAAACATGAGAAAGACTTTAACACTGCAAATAGAATTTTGTTTTCCAGGCGGCTAATTCATTTGTGACAAAGCCACAAGAAAACTGTTTTCTTGTGGAAAAGTCTCCATAGCATGGCAAGAGAAACTCTTCTCCCTAAGTGAACTGAAAAAAAAGACTATTTTAAAGGTGGCAAACTGATTGAAAGTCGTAAGTTTTATCTTTGCATTGTCAGTGAGAAAGAAGTGTTCTGAAAGTTTATTCTAATTTTCTTAATATTGTTTTCTCCTTCAATTCTGTTAATAAAGTTTTCTTTATATGTTTTCAAGTTTATAACTGTTTTACTTTTATTTCCCTTTTAATCCTATCTCACAGCAGAAAATAAACCTCAACATCAATTGGTGCATTGGCCGAGAAACCAAATTAACCTTCAATAGAGAACAATATTATGGCAAAAAAGCTTTCGGCCTAATTTCAATTTTACTGTAAATAAGTGAAAAAATAAAAAATCATGTCAACAGATAGCCTGATGCAAAGCAAACATGACCTAGTTTATGATTCCTCAGTTGCATTTCTCTCATCTGTTCCATAATTGAAGGTTTGTGAAGGTTTTTAGATGATTGCATGTTTTCTTTATTTGATTCCCTCCCAAGACATCAAGTCTCCTGGTTATGCATCTCGTTAATTGATTTTCCATGAATAATAATTTTTTGTGAATAAAGTATTTTTTTTTAATAACAACCATACCAATGTGAATGTGTTGTCTTGCAACTTTGTAATTCAATTTTCCAACAGAGGTACAAGGCTCTCAAACTGAGGCAGCTTTTGCCACTGTTTAGCCAAAGGCAATAACAAAATGGAAGAGGAATTCATGAGGACCTCATGTCCTGCATTGGGACTTCAGTTACCTTCATTTTCCACTATCTTCTGCCATGAAGACAGATTAGTCCATTTAGAGATGGCTCAGGGCTATCATGCCAAGGCACTGCATTGCAGAGCATACATTGGATACTAGAAATGTCGCCTGACTGACTCTTCTGTACTGCATCATCTCTCTTGCAGAACAACAAATCTGTGTAATTTTCAACATTGCACATATCTTTTTCTTTTTCTTTTTTTCTTTTTTTTTTTTTTTAATTTGAGCATCCATTTCATCTCCCCAGAATTAGTCAGACTGAGATAACGGTTAAAAAAAATCCTGCTTAAAGTTAAATAAATGATCCAAAAGTGGCAAATGTGAAAGCAGGAAAGATGGAGCATGCCAAAAATCTATTGAACAAAGAAACATTTAACAGAAAATGAAAAAAAGTGAGAAAATATTCTGTGTACGTGACCCGTGATCCACAACCTGTGCAGTGAATGGGAGGACTTGCTGTGACTAAATGAAACCTACACAAGGTGCACTGGGTGACAACTGCAAGTGTTGTTAGAGTTAATGTAAACATAGGCAGTTAACAATAGAGAACATTTCAATGTGAAATTCTCTGTGAACCAAAGAAATTTTCTGATTATTTAGAACATTAAAGTGCTGACTGTCTTAGTTCAAATCTTAACAAATAATCAGTATAAATACCTATTCTTTGCATAGATATTTAACTTCAACTAGAATATTTTAAATTTGTGAACATATTGAAAACTTATGTAGAGATAGCAATGTTATTCTCAGTTGTGAGAACTCTCAGGAAGGGCTTCCATTTGCTTTTCATGTCTGGATATCTCTCTTTTTATTTAATTTAACCTTTCTCAGACATCATTCTTTAGGCTGCTCTCTGCTTCATTTTGTGGCCTCTATCCACTCTGTTATTCTAGCACTCTACTTAATCCAGGATCTGTCTGTGCAATGTTGAGCAATCAATCTCCCTTTAAATAACTTGTCAGTCCTCTGGTGGTGTTTACTGTACTTTTTGAATTGAGAAATCAAGTAGAAACTCTCTGTGTGAATGAATGTGAATACACATACTGTAAGATCAGGAAGTCCTACACAATTAAGAAAATGCATGTCCATTTCTTGAGCAACATCTTTATACAATTATCATAATAAAAGAAAAAAAGAAAAATGAAAAAACAACAACAAAATGAAGCATCAACCCTACTCTATTTTACTTTGTTTTTCTTTACTTGATTTTATTTTGTGTTCTACTGTACAATAGCAGCTGAATCATATTTTTTGCCCGGCACACAAAGGAAGTATATTTGTCAATGTCCTTGAAAAGACTTCAGCAAAGAAATGTAACTTAATATGAACTCCAAAATAGTACAAATTTAACCCAAACTTTTCAAATAATTCAGAAATTTTCCAGGCACATCTTATTGGACACATACAGGTTAGCAGCAAGTAAATCTAAGAGGTTTACTACATTTCAATACCTGAAGTGTGTTTTTAAATGGGTTTAAGTTTAATTAATTTTGTTTTCATTTTTGAGAGATAAAATAATGCCAAACACTGTTCTTTTTGCTTTTGATTAATTCTCTTATTGGAGCGATTTGTAAGAAGCAGTAGTTTGGAGCTCTCAGCTTCCTTACAGAGAAACATAACAGAAGAAATAAAAGTTTCAAGTAAGTTTCTAGTGAGTTCATTTTCTTCAGTTTTCTCAGAAAAATAACAGAATCACCTTTCTTTGAAATTTAATGATTAAACCCATTGTAATCAATGAAATGAGATAAATAAAAACTGAAGCTTGAATCTAACTGAAGGCTGTCTCTGTAATGATCTCCTGAAACAGCCTCATGATGTGCACACATCCCCACGCTGAAATTCTAAGGCCACCCACGACTCTCACCTATAGACAGCAAAAAAACTCCTACATGTAACACATGTGGTGCTGCAAAGTAGGAAGCCGAATCTATTTTTAAAGATTTTTTTTCCAGGATTACAGTCTACATCTGTATATGCCAGTTTGCATCTGCTGTAAATGTCTTTTCATTAGTCAGCCACCTGCTAGATGAGAAGTGTTGCACTTGCAACACGGTATCTGAGAATATGCATGCAAAGTTTGAGACCAGAAACTGGCATTGAGGAAGATGGAATTTGCTACACAGTAAAGTTGTTATTTTGATATATATACAAATTGAAATAATTCCTTATGCAAGTGTTCCTTGATGAACCTTTATTACTATTCCTTATATTTTGCCTGTGCACAGAATGCATACTTTCAAGCCAACGTTATTGAATTTATGAGGACTCATCAGCACCATGGATCACAGTGTTCTGCCAGATCATCAGCTGGTCTGCCAGAAATAGAAGGCCAATGGCTAAAGCAATTACCTTCACTGAGAATAGACTGAACCTAAAACTGACAAGTATGCATTTTCATGCAGATACGTTCCAGCAAAGAGGAGTGTCATCTATAAAGTTTTTTATATCAAATGATAAGCATTCTTTGCTGATGAGCTGTAAGATGTTCAATCGGACATCAGAGTTTTTAATATGAAATGAAGACCAGGGCAAAAGTTACATGAACTCTCAAAAACACCTTACATTTTGGTATTAATTACTTGGCAGCAGCCAACCAATAAGAGTGATTCAGAGATGTCAGGAACATATAAATCCAAACTACTGAAAATGCTTCACTTTTATGAGTTTGTGTACGGATGAAAGAAAGTGAATTTGGTACATCACACTTCACTATTCAACCAATAATGGCTGGAACAAAGTGGACTGATTCATATGCCACTGAAATCCCTCAGTCTTGAAATGCCATATTCATACTGTGGGTAGTAAAAGTAATGTAGAGAAACATTTGAACTGGAGCCAGGTCTGTCTTCAGATTAGAATGTAATACTGTTTGTGCAGGTTCTTTTTGAAATACATTGGGAAAATTCTTTGAGATAAAATAAAATTGACCCAAATAATGTAAATTTTAAGGTTTGCAGAAAAACTAACTGTTGAAATTGGCATCATGAATCTATGTAAGTAAAATAGTTAGGTTTGAAGATTAAATTTAATCTAATGTCTACTACAGAACTGTAATAGTGTGCATGTTAAAACTTTTTGAATTAAAAACCAGAAGTGAAAACCTCTGTGTTAAGGGAGCAGAGATGTTTTCTGTTAATCAGTTTGAGAAGTCAGATTGACCTCTTACTGTCCTACTTCTGGACTTTGGATATCTTTGTTTTGATGCTCTATTCCAGTAAATTTTTTTGTTCCCCTAATACTAGGTTCTGCTACTAATACTAGGTTCTTTCTGGTAGCTTCAGTACTCTTGGAACGATTATTTATGATTTGTGTGCTCTGATCTCTTGAAAATAACTTCTTGGATTCCTAATGCAATTTTCAATTGACTTATAATACTGATACTTTTAACTAGTATATCTTTCATACAAAGATCATTGCTGCTTCTTATCCATATAGTGGCTTGAAAATTCCTACCTTTGCACGCACATAATTCTGAACTATTCAAGAAAAATAAATATTGGAATATAAATGAAAAAATCACTTTATACATTTAGTCACTCTTTATGATTTAAAATAGAACTTGATAACTCTTATCTCATAAAGAAATTAAATGAAAGTGGGAGAAATTTATTCAATATACTCAGAATCATTTTACAGGAAAAATCTGTCTTACCATGAGAATCTCTATACTTACCAATCGTTCAGACTGAAAAATTCATCAAAAATTGCAGTGCAGTTATTCTCCTACAAGACTATAAAGAATGGGGAACAGTTTCGCTGCTATCTAAACAAGGAGGTGTGAGAGGGTTTTGATGAAAACAAAACAAAACAGAAACAAAAGAAAACATCTAAAAGCATCAACAGCATCTCCATCCCCAGCACAAAGGCGGATATCACAGCAAGTAGGATGAGGCTATCAAGATCTCAGGAGGAGAAAGTCTGGCACGGGCAAATGATGCCCCATTCAGCTGCAGCTGAGTGCGGGTGACATCTACAGCAGCAAGCCAGACAGTGTCAGGAAAACTTCCAGGTACTGGTCTGTCTAGTGTTATACAGCTAGGACAACCCTAGGTTATCTAGGTTACCTAGTCCTTCTCAACTAGTATGAACCCAAGCAATACCAGATCTTAGCTCAAGGCTCGTCACAGACCAGACCCCACTGTCAAGTTCTTATCTAGAGACTCTACTTTGAAGGGAGGTTGAGTAATCCAGCAGAGAAATTCCTGCTCCTGCTGGTCTTGAGGGCAGAGATCATTCCTAGTGTATTTAATGGTACAGACACAGTCTCTTCCTGCCTAGTTTTAGGAGCAATTAACAAACTAGGGATTCCTTAATCTCCTGAAAAGAGAAGAATAAAGATCCCCAGGGCAGAAAAAAATGGCAAATAGTTTTGCTCTTTCATAATCAGAGGAAGGATATTAAATTGAGTAATTAAAAATAAACTCCAAACATGCTTTTTCTAGAGGGAAGAAACTAAGCAGTATCGGTGAATCTGAATGGAACACCCTTAGAAATTCAGAGGTCAGTTCTTCAGTGAAGTATTTGTCTATAGAGGCTTGCTTGCAAATCATATGATTCTGTAGAAACAGAAATCTAGAAAGAGCCAAAGAAAATATATTTTATTTATTAAGAGTCTAAAGTTGGGTTTTTTCCAATAAAAATGACAAAAATAATGACAGAAATATTTTTAAAAATATATATACATAAAGACAGAAAGTCCTCAAATATAGAGAGATTATTTCAGGATCTAAATGGGAATATTAGTAAAAAACTACTAAGAATGGACCAAAAACCACAGAAGTTATTTTATCTGCAGTGAAGTACCTTCAGCAGAAGCTCATAAAATCAGTTTGACCTGGCAGCCTCAGTTGTAGAGACATTTGCATTCCTGAGTATTGAATAGGCAGAAGTGGTAAATAAAGTAAAATAAAATGTCTAAAATAATTAAACAGAAAGCAGGCCTGATGAAATCAATTGACCAGGAAATCTAATTAATATATTTCCATCTGTAGCATTATTTAGTTAAATGAATGAACGGCGCTACAGAAGTCAAAACTGTCTCATGCTACACCAAAACATAATAGTACTACATCTTTTTTGATCTTATATATCCATAAGAGATTGGTAGCCATAATCCAGTTTAAGCAGTCTGAACAAGGGACTGCAGTATGTGATGATCCCTCGCTGTTGAAGATTGAATAGACTTGTATTTAATATAAATGGTTTTCTTTACAGGGATCAAATGCAGTAGTGCCAATGAGATAAATATAGCTTGCTCTTTTTCACTACATTTATATCCTTTAACAAAAAATATAACTCTGCTTCATCTGTACTAATGCAATTACAAAAATCTGTGCTAGTGCAATTTACTCAACTGCAATGCATACCATTATAGAAAACAAAAGTAAACTTGTCTTAAGATGATAGTACATCAAATGAACCGGATGTTTTCATACTAGATTCCAAATAATGAATTTGAATCCTTTTAATGGATTGAAAGCTCCAGTAAAAAGGTTATTAAGACTCAGAACAGACTTACTCTCCTAGTTGTTCAGGAAAATGAATCACAGGTTTTAAGAAACTGGGGACTGAAACTGGTAGATACAACATTCAATTACTGACTTGCTGTTTCCAGATCAATGACCTTGAGGGAAAGCAAGGTTAATTAAACCTTAATTCACTCAAGATAAATTGACATTTTTCTCTCACAGCAGCAATTGTCTAAGCAGAAATCTTACTAGTAGTGGTGAAAGTTAATACAAAAGAATTAATCATTTTTATTCCTGTGTCATTATTTAATGCAGGTTTTACTATGTTCCACTAATTTAAAATCCTATGGGTGTAGCAACAGTCATAATATTTGCTTACAATCATCATCTACAACATACTTTAAAAAAATGGGTTTCATTCTAAAAACATTCTGAACTTTGAAATTAGTCTAGAAGTTCACAGTTTGATATCACATGAGCAAAAGAGTCTAGAAACAGCTTTATCCCTACAACTGTGTGTTAATGAACACAACTTTTGTGAGATGTAAAGCTGGGTCACCACTGGTAGAAGCAAAAAGAACTCTGAAGTCACCTTTGGGACCATATTCTAGTAAAAGAAGTTTCAGTGAGCTTGAGTATTCGTGCTCCTTTGTTTTTTAAAAACTGGAACCATTCCAAAATTGCATATTTTCAGATGTATTGGATAATTTATTTGGATATTTCAAGTACATCATTGTACTAATCAATCACTGAAAAAGAAAACAGAAAAAAAAATTAAGTGGTTTACATCAACACCATTTTAATAGTTACGTCAAGAATAATCCTTTGCTTTAGAAAAAATATTTCCTGCAGTATCTGTAAAGTTTCATGGATATAATTTAAAGTAATACATCTGTTTCTCTTCTTTTCCTACCTTGTCACTGATATCTGAAGATTGTGGGTGAAAAATTCTAGGAGCTGATTTAGCTGCAGTTTTATTTTTCATCATACAAACTTCAGGCAAAGGCAAATCAGGTCCATTTTGCTTTATAGTCTGAGAAAAGAAAAGGATGTCTTAATTTCTCTGACATTTTATACTTTATACCACTGCAGTAGTCCAAATTTTTTTATTGATCCTCTTCTAACCAATGATATCATAAATATTACACGGAGTATTAAAATTTCACACAGGATACAAGGATCTTTAAGGACTGAATTCCATTTAGTGTTCCTAATTGCAGCATCTGTTCCTTTGCTGTAATGACATCAAAATTCATTGCAACATAACATCATTACAATGCAAAAGAACATAATAGCATCATTGTCATATAAAAGCCTTATAGCAGGCTAGATTTCCAACAAAGATGTGAAAGGAAAAATGATTGTTTTTTGAAGAATGCCAATTTGATAGTAACAACTTTTTTTCTCCCTTTTAACAAGCCTTTAACTGTAATATTGTTTTCATATGTAGAAATAAGTGCTTTGTTTTTTGTTTGCTTATTTGTTTTGTTTTGTTTTAATTCTAAAACTCTTCTTGCCAAAATGTTCTTTAGCAAGTGGAAGTATCTAGGGATGTTTTATTTCCTTGATTTGCATTGAGGATTCTCTTGACTAATTTGGGATTCTGAATTTCTCAAACCATGTTCTGTTATTTTTTGTAACAGTCTCTACCATGATTTGCACATGCATTGAATATCAATCTTAATTATCCCATGCAAAAATTATTAGTTTCAGAACCAAGACTTTCATATAATTGAGGAGCAAGCAAAATCACATTTTGAATGTGGAGTTTAGAATCATCAAGAAAGTTAGATTCCAAATAAGTGACTCCTCTACTCCCCTTCCTCCACCACTTTTGGCAAGGAAGGGCCACTAAATGAGATATAAATTGAAATAAAGATTTACTGAAAGCACAGTAACAACAGCAGTATAATAGCAAAATTATACAAGAGAGGTGTTTTACCCTCAAAAGATTTTTCACCACTGGGAATGTTACTGCGCCCATGCCACTGGTATTCAGGAAACAAAGCCTATCTGCCAAGGAGAGCTCCCACAGATCAAAATTACGCCTCCCTCCAGCCTGAAGACAATGGACAGCAGGGAGAATCAAACCATGGAAACTGGCTCATCCAAATAGAGATCATGCAGCTGGTGGTTGAGCTCAGTTCTCTGCAGTCGCCTGTGCCGCTGCCTCCAACTGTGCCGTGCTCTGTGTGTGTGCGATAAACTTCTCTGCTGGGGTGCTGACCCCACGCTGACTGCCCCTGCTGGCTCTGCTGTGCCCTGGAGCTGTCTGTTTCTGTACCTCAAGGCCATATTCACACTCTAGGGACCAGTGGGCAGCAGAAGGAACCAAGTCCTCTGGGGTTTTAAGGGGACTGTCCACTGCACTCTAGTGAGCAAGACAAGGTGGCCAACTTCCAGTGCCAGTGCCCAGCTGAAATCACATCCCCAGTAACGAAGTGGAGGGTGTGGAATAAACAGTGCTAAGAATTCCAGTCCCTTTCTCTATAGCCAGGACAAACTGTGACTTTTAGTTCTCTAAAGGGCAAGAGTGGGACACAAGAAATACACTGAATGCAACATTGTCTGTCAGCTTGGAACACAGAAGCACTGTAAGATTCCTGAAAGCTATATCAGAGTTCTTGCAACAGAATATTGTCAGCCACATGTTCGAGATCAGCGTTCTAAAATCAATTGTTCCTTGTTCAGAAAATCTTGGGAAACCATATTAATATGGTTGAAATTCTAACTATTACACATCCATTGGATGATTTTTTGTCATGGTCTGAAGATGTTCACTGAAATAGTTTTGAGACCAAACCTTCAAAATGTTTCGACAGAGCCACTTCCTCAGTCATTTTACTCTCCCTTAATTGGAGTTAATAGAAAACTGAACCATGTGAATATTTACTACACTAAACAGGCAGCCTCAGCTTGACAGAACTTCTGCCACAATTCAGAATTATCACCACATCTGCATATGAGCATAAAAGGGGGTTGAAGTGGCTACTAACAGAAAAAGATGAAGGTTAGTACCATATAATTTGTATTTAAAATTGAGAACATTGGAGAAACTAAAAGAAAGGGGTTCAGTGAATTTAAATATTTCAAAAGAGACTGATGATAAAACATCTTATTAAAGATGTTTTACCCTTTGAGTTGCTTTGTTAGTATTATAAATATTTTTCCAGATGCATGCTAAACCTTTTTAGTATCTGCTAAATACTAATGTTCTTAGGCAATACTTGTCTTTATCCTCTGCTTTTTCTCTAGATCAGTTATGCTCCAGAAAGTACCTCCTTCAGTGGTCATCCTAAATTTTAGTAACACAGGCTTTCACCCTCATTCTTGAAAATAAAGGAGAAAATTTATCACCACGTTGTTTTCTACTGAACACCTTATATTCATTCAGAGACTAGCAAGCGTTTCCTTTATTTAACTTTTGCTGAAGCGGAGAATACTGGACTGTTAAGATGGAAGAGCTCCAGGGTTGATAGAGTGTTCCTGGCAGGTGGTAATAGCCTGTTGTCATATGGAAGATATTTTACTACAATTCAGCCTCAGTCCAAATTGGTGATCTAAAATTAGGCATAAAAGTCACAGAAAAACTTAATGTGCGTGTAGATAAGATGTATATCTGTCACGACAGATAAATATGATTATTTAACACTTAAAGACTGTATTAAATTGTCTGTGTACCCTCAGTCTCAATTCAGGAGCAAAACTGAGAGTCCTGGTCCTGGGACTTGAACTGCTTTAAGCCAGTTTAAATGTAAAAAAAAAAAGAAAAAAAGAGGCGTAGTCCCCCCCTAGACACAAACAAAACCCCACAACAAAACAAAAACCCAACAAAACTTTCTCTCCCCCCCAAAAAAAAACCCAAAAAACAAAACACCAAGAAAGCAAAATCCCATACAAAACCAAACAAAAGAAACCCAACCCAAAAGAAGCACCTCCTCAAAAATGACACAGAATAAAAAATGAAGGGGCCTCATTTTCCGCTCCCTCTGTTTTCTTTGATGTAAAGTCAAGATCTCACATGCCATTCCTTATAGATAGTTTTTAATTGGGTTAAATCCCACCCACTAGGAGGCTTAAAAAGTGCTAGATATAGTGAAAAATTACAAATACAAAGCTGGAAACCGGGTGAGAGCACTCCTTTGGGACGAGCATTGTTTCAAACCCTATAAGTGTACAGGCATGGCAACATCTCTGAGGCCAATAACAGAATTCTAGCCGGGATTTGGGTAATTAATGAAATTTCTCTGGCCCAGACATAGAAGGAGAAGGTTTGTGAATTCAAACTGGATGAAACAATCTGTCCTGTAAACTGGGCCTAAAAAAAAGTGGTTTACTTTCTGTCTCTCTCTCTCTCTGTGAACCAGCTAATTTAGTGTCTGACATGCATCTGGATGAGGCATGATCAAATACGTCAAGTAGAGCTGGAGGTGTTGCCAGGTAGAGCTGGAGGAGAATGACTGTAGAAAGCATAACTTAGGATGATTTATATAGGAATTTGTTTTTAATGCTCTCGTATATAAAATGAGATGGTGTCTGTTTATCAAAATTGCTGTAAAAATCAGTTCAACATATATCCTCGTGATTCCCTTTGAGACCCCAAGATGGAAGCAACATATCTGGAAAGCATTCTTTCCAACTTTATTTTATTGAAGTTGGTACTTTATAACAAAACCCTGAGATTCTCAAATCCCATCTATAGCAATCTGATTTAGGAAAAATAACAGACAACAAATCACTACTAAACAAAGAAGAATAAATCCAATTCTGAAGGAAATGGCATTGAAATTATCATTGAACTTTATCCTTTGATTGTAGCAGGTCTTTTAGGTCCAGCATGCAGAGCGGTTTGAATTTCCCTGTGGCTCATTGGTGCCTTTTAGAAGTTTTTTTTCCTAGGCTCTGTTTTCAATGAAAACCTTATGGGTGAACAGCAGTCAGCATGGGACCTAAAAACCACAAGCCCATAGGGGCAAATGACTCACAACTATAGTAGAAAGGTACTTAGAGAAAGAATAAGAGGCACTCGGTAAAGAATGTCAATAATGTGTATTATAGCCAGAGATCTGACTGAACTTTTTCTTTATTTGTTTTATTTTCATTCTGTGATGTAGAAAAAAGATTGAGGGAGAGGCTGCAAGCTTTGGTTAACATGTTATTCTAAATAAATAAATAAGTTTTATGAGCCTGAGATGTTCCAGAGAGTCCAGATTGTCTATTACAGCCTGCATTTTTCAGTATTGAGTGCTTTTAATGCTTCCATTATTTTATGTACAGCTTCAGGTATTTTTGAGCAGTGGAAACCTTTTCAAATTATCTTTAGATGGGTAATGTAAACCAAAGGAATTACTAATTCTTAATCATGTGAAAAATATTAAAGTAGTCTGTGTTACTAGGAGTCCAATAATGGTTTCTTTCAGGAATGCTGAGAATGGAGTGCTGCTCATAGCCAAGTCAACCACTCAGCGTGTAAAGATGTAAACTGACTAGGTCATAAATCTGAGAAGGTATTGCTGGTATGAAGTCTACCCATCACTCCACATTCAAAGATATTCAGGGAAGCTTAAATTGTTAAAAAGTCTTAGTATTTACAGTTGTAAATGTACAATCTGCAAGAGTTCTTCTCAAAGAATTGATCTTTCCCTGAAGATTGTTTATTTACTTTCAAAGATTTAAATCTTCCTTTATATCAGAGTATTTGATCTTTGACACTTGAGGAAGTTTTCCTTCTTATATTCAAGATGATGAACATGAGACTCATGATACTTAACTTTCACATTTTCAATTTCCAAATAAAAAGTCCTGAGGATGATTCACCTATGAAACTTATGTTTTTTTCTCAGAATAATTATTTTCCTTATAAAGAAATTACACATACTCTTGTAAAAAAAAGTTCAAGATTAAAGCTTACACAGTAGAAAATTCACATAGCACAGATGAATATTTCAATTGATATGAATAATTACCAGATCATTCTCATAATATAATATCTGGATAATCTTCCATGAGCATTCATAGTGATGGTTTAAAAAAACACAACTTCTTCTGGCTGGAAATGAAATGGTAATAGGATATAACAAATTGTGCAGTAATATCTTCTACTTGGAATTATACTGAAAATGAACTTTAGTCATTACTCTCTATTAAAGTACGTGAAATAAATAACCAAGATTTTATAATGGAGATATTTTAGCAAAGATGATCTGTGTGAAAAGCAGTGTCTAAAAAGGAAGACAACAAAATTTCTTTTCCAGCCTTATACACTTAACTGAAATGGACTGAACTGCAATGTGAGAAAAAAGTTGCTTTGTAATGTTTATATGTACCTATTTAAAACCTTTATTAGTAAGAAATTTCTGGTACACCTCTTCCCTATAGAAGATTATTATATTAACATACTGCAACATGACTGTTACAGTAGTACTACTGATAATATGTAATAGCCAAATCAGATAAAGGAAGATTGTATGAAAAAATACATTTAAAAATTCATGGAAAAAAAAAATAGCACAGTTATATACAAAAAATATTTGCTGGTTATTTGTCCTCTTTTGTAGTACCTATGCATGAACTTAATGGAACAGTTTGATTTCAATTTAAAATACCAAAGTTTAGAATTCATAGATCATATTTGAAAATCACATGGAGTTGGAAGCTATGTAGGTATTAAGGCAAAGGCTACTGTGATTTTTTTTGTCTATCACAGGATGAGCAATAACATCAGGACACATGTGGGACTATGTTAGAAAAGAACACAACACCCAACACAGACACAAAAATTATTTTTTTTTAATATCTGTAAATAAATCTGATTATCATTAAGGAAAAAGAGAGAGCTAGAATCTAAATTACTCTATTATACAATCTAAATATTATTTCCATATTTTTTACTGGTGGTTATTTTACACTAGACTGGGATGATGCTTGAAAATAGCATTCCAATACTCCAAAGTGTGGTATTCAGTGCAATTCACTTATCTAGAAGCTTTATGTCACCTAAAGCCACAGTGAAAGTAAAGAAATATGTGAAAGTAACCCAGATATTCTGCACAAGTAATTTCAGCCTCAGACTGCTGTTCATGTAATGGGAATTTTTACAGCTCTGCTTGATCTTGACTCAACTTGATATACTCTAGCCATGAGAAAGCGAAGATTTAACTGGCAAAGAAAGAAGAATAAAAATAACTAATGAATTAAAAAAACTGATTTTAATACATGTGCTAAAAAACATAGTGCCATTGAAACTTCAAAAGTGAAAAGGCTTTATCTAATTACTTTGAGTGGGTGAGATGAAGAATGGGAAAAAATTACAAGAATGTATTTTGCATTTGGGTAAAATTGCTGATGTTTATGTGCTTAATGGTGCTTTAAATTTTCTCTGTCAATTTTTGTTACTAAAACTGTAACCAATTGTGTCTATGTAAAAATGAAGTAGAACTTGAACTTTTAAGGTTGATCATGCAAGTTTTTATGCTTAAGCATTAGACTATAAAGAATTAGCATGTTAATAGCTGAGATTTGGAAATCAGAAAGCGTATGCTTTGGTACCAAATAGAATAAACTTTGTAGAAAGATGAGTGAAAAAATAGAGCAAATCAGGAGGCATGAGAACTGGCCTGCGAGTACAGAAAGCCTGCTACTCTACTGACTGTCTTCAGAGACTATAGGCTGCTTTAAGAATTCCATAAGAGACAGGTAGCTAAAAGCAAATCTATTTAGATTCAAATTACCCCTGGAGTCTGCTTTGTCGCAAGAAATCAGGGATTTACATGCAAAAGCTGTACATTTTACAAAACCTAAAATTATATGCTTGGTTCTTGTGCTTTTTGACAGGTGATATTGAAGATCTAAGGAAAAAATGTAGGAAATTTATTAAAATGCTGGGATTTTTTTTTTACTATTTCCTCCTCCACTGGAAAAACATTTAGTACTTCTGGCATAGAGTATAATTGCTTTTGCATTAAACTGTCATGGTCTTGCTTTTCAGGTATGCCAAATCTGTAAAGGCAAGATGCATGTGCTGAAAATATTCATAAATTATGCTAAAATTTTATCTAAAAGTGTTCATTTCTGCAGGCCCTCATTATTGAAAATCATTTTTTTTAAAACAGATATCTTTACTTCTTTTGAAGGTTGTTTCTGAACAAATTTGTTATAAAGCAGACTTATATTCCAAGTGAATAGGTAATACAGATTATGATATGATTCTATCAGTAAATATTTAACACAATAGAGATGTCATGTTTCTTGTTGATTTAAATCTTTTAGTTTTAGCAAAATCACAGAATTGTCTGGGTTGGAAGGGACCAAAAAGATCATCCCTCCTGCCATGGGCAGGGACATCTTTCACTAGTCCAGGCTGCCCAGAGCCACATCCAACCAGCCCTTGAACACTTCCTTTGTTGTAGCATCCACAGCTTCTCTGAGCAACCGGTTCCAGTCCCTAATTAACCTCAAATTCAATTCCTTCCTGATAACTAACCTTAAAATACCCTCTCTCAGTTTGAAGCCATTTTCCCTTGTTTTGTCATTTCATGGTCTTGTAAATAGTCTCTTTCCATTTTTCTTGTACACTCCCTTCAGTTACTGGAAAGTCGCAATTAAATCTACCTGAAGCCTTCTCTTCTCCAGGTTGAGCAACCAAATTCTCTCTGCCTTTCCTCATAGAAGAGGTGATCCATCCTTATAATTATCTTGGTGACCTCCTCTGGACCTGCTTCAAAAGGTCAATGTCCTTCCTGCGCTAAGGATCTGAGAACTGGATCCCAATCCCATATGAATATGCTTGCACACAGGTTTCACTGTATGCAGGATTATTATTCAACTACCGGCTGCAATTCTGTCTGTGAGGCAACAAGCAAGCAAGAGACAAAGTCAAATTGTCTTTTTTATCCTTTTTTCTTCCTTCAAATCCTTCAGGAAATACACTACAGGACAGATCCTTACCTGGAGTACTTGGAAACCATTACACGGACGTTGATCTCTTGCAAAGCTTCAAGTGGACTGTTTTCCAGCAAGTACTCAGCAATTCCAGAGTTATGAGGTCAGTTATGCCCACAGGCATTCACTCGTCAAATTTGTAAAAACTTAAGCATTGTGAGACAATTCTGACTCTGCGGAGAAGTACATTGCAGCCATGGAATGCCACCTTCCGTATAATTTTTACTTTAGATTTCAAACTGAGAGAGGTGACAGTGGCCTTGTTTTGCTTATATTGGTCTAAACACACCTGTTGAAACACTTTTGAATTCTCAGGTGATTCTAAGTGCTAAAGCACAATATAATTTATTGTCCACTATCAAAATTAGCCACAAGTTTCTACTTTGTCTGGGAGTTCTTATGACAAGTTCTATCTTCTTCCCACAATCTTTGGTCTCTGGACTCCTTTATAATAGTTTCCTTAGACAAGGTTGTATGTGATGAAGAAATACAGTGTCATTTAACGTCAAAGGAAATTGTTCAAGAAATGTTGGACAGTGAAAGCTAGGCTTGTCATGTTAGCTAAAACTGTGTTTGAATTAGAGCTTTTCCTAAATGACTAACTTATTAAAAGAGAGCTGTAGGTGGATACTGCAATCTTTATATACATAAGAGACTATTGTTGGTAGTCATGTAGTAACATTCAAATTTAAGTGTCATCAACCATTGATATTGTCACTAATGTCTCACTAGTTGGCTGTAAAAAAAAAAGCAAAACAACTAAGTTTAAAAAGAAGGTTAACTTTTTCCATTATATACTTCTTTTATAGCTATCATTTTCTACATGATGACAGAGGTAATAAAAATGGACTAGGTTTTTAAAAAAATAAGCTAATTCAAAACTTTTGTTTACTTTGCACTTAATCTAACATAATACTCTGAGAATCCATGTAAGACTACAAAAAATACTTAGTGGCTTAAGGGAATAGTGTTTGAGTATGAGTTTTTCTGAAAGTTATTAGTTCAAATTTGCCATAGGTTCATAAAAAGTTCTAACTCTTTCCCAGGTTTTTAGGTGCTTATATGGCCTGTAGAAAACAAGACTGGCCCTACAATAATTCCTACTGCAGTATTTGGATGTGTGCTTTGTGGCTTGGGTTGCACAAAGAGAGAGGGACTGGGATATGATTTGTCTTGGCTTTAAGCCACATCAAGTATTTATCAGGAATGAGCTTAATGCCAGTTGTGAATACTTGGTATGAGACCCTGAATATACCCTCATGAGCCCCAATGACCCTGCCCAGCCCTACCTGGGCTCCCTGTCCACAGCTCAGGAACACTATTGCAACCCACCCAAGGTCTGGACCACACCATAGGCAGGCCAGCATCCCGCATCCTGCTTCTGCTGACTTGTTTGATAACCCTGCATGACCTGGGACCTGATCCTTCCCATTATCTTGGCTGCTTGTTGTGGGCCCTTGGTGGGGCCTGTTAGTATCACTGTCATCATCTTGACACTGCTTTACTGTTCAGGTTCTGTGAAGATGTGCACTGCAGGCGTGAGGCTACTGTCCTGCTTCAGTGAGGAACAGCTCATTTCAACCTTCAGCTTCTCACCCTTTGCGGAGAAGCCCTGTTCTGACTCTTCCTTGGCATGAGGCTCCTGCCACATATCTGTCAGGTGTTAAGAAACAGATTGTTTTTTCCCAACTGTCTGACATCTACTCGCCATTGCTAAAAAAGGCCTGTGCGCAGTAGAACACTACCAGTTAGAGGCATGTGTAACCCATTTGCTCTAGAGTTCTGGTATGTGAGAGGAATAGCCTTGAGCACACCAGTGATTGATTACATTAGTGCATACCATACAACTATTGCCACCAGGTAACCTTCACCCAAAGACAACACTAGTAATTCCTTAACACAGGCAGACTTGTGACATCCTATTGATGCCTTAGGTTTTAGCTTTTATATTTTTTATATAAAAAAATGTTTTAGTGGGTAGCTTTAGGTTTCATATTAAGTGCTACTAAGCTCTCTTCACAGAGTAGATAGACAAAACAATTCCTTCTCTAGCTCGATACCAAGGACAACTTTCAAGCCCAAGAACAAAAACAATAATGAAGCAAGAAGAAAAAACAGGGAGGATGGAGCTTCATAACTATGAAGCTATGGTTGGACAATTGATTCCAGTATCCTAATGGACCAGAACTTATAAAAGTGTGAGACTTCATCATCAGGTGTCTATTTTGTGATCATTTTGGAGCATCTTGAGTGTGGTCTGGCTGGAATCCTGTGCAACGCAGGTGTACCCATTGAAGCCTTTTAATAAATATCTATTTTATCCTCTTGCTCTGTCTAGTCTCTGTTCCAGGTCAGCATCCAGAAGGTATCACTATCATCAAGCTAGTCCAAAATCATAACTGTGATCATTATTAGCAAATACAGCAGGTAAGACAATGACAAAGAAGCACAAAATTGACATAGGAGACGAAAAACTTGGTAATGTAAAATATGTGACTTTAGATGTGAACCAGCGTAGAGGAGAGATGTGCTAAGGTCCATCTTCCTGTCACTTAAATGAGACTATACTCTATGAGCCATGATGGGACACCCCATGATCTTGCTTTTCCATGAACATGCACTTTAAAGATAAAAAAAGGCATATTTTGCAAAGTGTCAAAACCTGCTCATGCGAACTACAATTTTATGAATGAAAATGCTGCTATTAAAGTGCTATAAATTATATATTCTTACAAAATTAGGCTGTAATTGTTCTCCTCACTTGACTCTTGTTAATTCTAAGAGGCTTTAGTTATGATGGAAAAGGTTGGGTTTTCAGTAAGTCTTCCACTCTGTGTACATTCTTACTCACACTTAGGCATCGTAACAATCACAACACAGTACCAAGCTTAATAAAAAGACCTTGAGATGAAGCAACAGACTTGTTGTATGTATAGTTCATCAGATATTCACCCAGCCACCTGACTACATGATCTGAGTTTATTTCATGCAATTCTGAAAGTATGTATGTGCCCACCAGCAGCAATCTTCTAAGGTGGAAGTGCATTTAATATTTTTCTGTTTAACAAAAACCACATGTTAACAAACATATTATCACAACTATCAGACCAAATCAATGTATGTTTGACCTCCCAATGTCTATCCTTTAAGTTGTTATAAAGAGCAATGAAAGATGTGAAGCTGGAGCAGTGTGAGTTAGTCTTTTCACACTGTGCTCCTTTTTACAGCATCTTCAGCTGCTGTTGTATGATTTTCATTAGAGTGGTGATAAGGTTAACATTCAGGAAAAAACTGAACTATTTAGTGTCTTAATAAAAACCTTTAAAATTTGCTAGACAAAGCAGTCTAGTAATGCAGAAAAAACCTGAAAAAAACCCAATATCTAGTATAAAAGAAGGGAAAGCACAAAGTAAGTCACCTGATCTACCTTGCCAGTCCTTTAAGTAAACTATAGAAAATTTATTTAAAATCTAATATTGAAGGAAATTGATGTTTTTACTGTGACATTTACAGGTATTCTCAGCTTTATATGTCAAGTTATGAAAGCAATCTTTGGAAAAAGAGAATTTTGATATGAAAGAAAAGCACTCATTCTTTTTAATGCATCAATCTTTTTACTAGGTTTTTTTTGGCTGTATATAGACCTTCCTTTCAGGTAAGCCTGAATTATACATCCTTTCTCCTCACCCTCCTTGTCTTCACAACAAATCATAACTGATACTGTGAGGTCTGAACCTCACTAGATGGCAGGGAAGCTGGAAGGGATTTCTGGGAGTCATCAGGTCTAAACTCTCTGTGCAAGTAGAGCTACCTAGACCCTGTTTCCCAGGATCGTCTCCAGATAGCTTTTGACTAATATCTCTAAGAATGGAGCATGCACAACATCCTTGGACAATCTGTATCAGTGTCCAGTCATGCTCTTATTAAAAAAGTGTTTTCTGATGTTCATAGACAAAATTATCTAGCAGGGAATTGTTTAGAGACAGCCAACACAAGGACAAATCATGCCTGATTAATCTAGTGGCATTTTATGATGGAGTGACTGTATCAGGGGATAAGGGAAGAGTTGTGGATGTCATTTACCTGGACTTCTGTAAGGCCTTTGAAATTATCCCCTAAAACATTCTTGCTCTTCAATTGAAGACATAGGATTTTGATGGATAAAGAATTGGCTGTACAATTGTATCAAATGTTAACGCTAAATGGCTGAATGTCAAAAGTGGAAAGGAGCAACAAATGGTGTTGTCCCACCAACTCTGGACAGGTGTCCCTCAGAGGTCTGTACCGAGACCAATACTATGTCTTAATCAATGATATTACAGTGGGACTGAGTGCACCTCCAGCAAGTTTTCATGTGGCACCAAGCTGAGTGATTCAGTCAATTCAGGTGAGGGAGATCAATACAGACAATGGGATAAATGGATTGAGAGCAGTCCTACTGCTAAGATTGAGACCTACTGATTGAGAGCTATTCGTAAATGAAAAATTGGACATGAGTCAGCAATGTGTTCTTGCAGTTCAGAAATTCAATCATAACATAGGCTACATAACACAAAGTGTTGCCAGCATCATGAAGAATGTGATTTTTCCCCTCTACTCTGCTCTCATGACACCTCACCTTTGGTCTTGCATTCAGCTCTGAAGAAAGACATGAGTCTGATAGAGTGGGTCCAAAGGACAACCATGGAAATAGAGTATTGGAATTACTCACCTTTAAAGAAAGTTTGAGAGAATTGGGGTGGTTCAGACAGGAGAAGAAAAGGTGCTGGGAAGGCCTTATTGGTGTCCTGCAATACTTAGAGGGAGATTATAAGAAAGATGGAAAAACACATTTTTCTCCAGGACCTGTGCAAGGAGAATTTGTTTGAAAGTGAAAGAGAATAAATTTAGATTGAACATAAGAAGGAAAGTTTTTACAAGGGTGTACAATATTTTCTGGCAACTTCCTCTGAACTTGTGGGTGCATCCTGTTACAGCCCATGGATCTATGCATGTTCTTAAGAATTACTTAAGGTCCCTAACCTGATCCTTTTTCACCAAGAGTACATCCACCTTGTTCCATATTTTCCCCTTGGTCTCTGGGATGTGGGATTTCTGTCTTCTGGTATCCACTGGTATTCCAAATATAGACTGAGGTCTCCAGAATTTCCTTTCTATGAGAAATAATAGTGAGAGTGAGAAGAAGGTTGAAATCTTCCAGGTCTGACTCTTACACCAAGGCTGAGATTTGCATTAAACAGAAACATATGAAATGGAAGATATTCCTGGGTCCCCTAAAATAAAGGTATAAGTTAAAGTAGGCATATAGCCATAGAGATGCTATCCACTTTCCATTAATTCTTTTCTTATTATGAATCTTCCCTTTTGAATAATTTTGCACAAGTTATTTCACTGGAAAAAAGACAAGTTGATGGGTCACAGGAAAACTAAGATAAGTCTTTATTAACATAATTTATTTTTTTCAATACTCTTTCAACAACATCCCTCTAAACTTTCATAAATTCTCTCTAATGTTCCTCTGTATTTCCTGCTTCTTTCAGGAATCCTGGTAATTGTTTCTTAGTTGTCAGGTCCTTCTGTCACCTAGATTCTTACAAAAAAAAAAAAAACAACAAAAAAACCCAAAAAATAGCACCTCTGAAGAACGGATGGCTTAATCTATATTCTTAATATACTCTTGAGGAGAAGATAATGACACAGATAATTCATTATCACCCTTACTTTTATGACAATTTTTATGAGATAGTGCAAAAACATGATAGCACTTAATCTCCCATAAACAGCTGGCAAGAAAATAGGATGATGAGTTTAGGCTGGTAAAATGCAAGGAATGCATTACTTTCTTTGAGACAGAACTCATTTCCTTTTGCTATTTTAAATAACACTGTAAAAAGATTTGAACAGGAAGAAGGAAATGTTTATGTCAAAAGGAGTAAAAGACAAAAGTCAGAAAAATGTTCCTTTGCTATGCATCAGACATAAGGCTTCAAACTTTTTTTGTCAGGTTGTTTCTGGTTCTTAAAGGATAGATTTTTCATGATCCCCAAGGGTCATGCACAGATAGTCAAATATCAGTTCTGTTTTTTGCAGCGTTCAGTTTACATGTAGACAGTTTATCTGTTTCAGCAGAGGTAAATGTGCTTTCTTTCTTCATGTTTTTATCTTTCTTGGTTTTGCTTTGTTTTGTCTTTTTTGATGGATTTTGAGAAGGAAAGATGTTCAGTCATTTAAAATTTCATAAGTACTACTAAGAATGTTTAACTTTCTTATAAACAAGTGCAGCTGTGCGGACTGTAATATGTTACTCATTATAATGTGATTTTCATTCTGTTATGATTGGTTTGTCTTGTTCCAACTGCTATTGCTATTCTTCTGTTTTCTAAATTATTGGATAACCTCAAATTGTATCAGAAAATTGCCCCTTTTTTAAAAATCACATTTAGGTAAAGAAGAAGCGCAAATATAAATGTGTCCATCTTAAAATAAGAAACTGAACTTAACACTGAATTTAAATATTTCATTATTGAATTATTTGCTATAATTAATATTATCACTTAAAATCATTTCATTATAAATGCTTCAAATAGATTTACAATTTTAGCATGCATGTGGCAAGAAAGGGCACTGAAAAAATGACCTAGGACACACTGTTAAGAACTAATATTACACTGAATAAAGTATTGTGATGTGAATGCCACTTAAATTAAATATCTTTTTAATAGAGTTCATTTTTTATTCTGATTGTGCTACTGTCCCCTCCCTATGAAAAGGGGAGGGGATGGGAGACTGACCAACAATTTCAGAACTGACCAAGAGCTAAAGCACTTTTTTAAGTTCTCTGTGGGGTATCGACCAGCCTGTTCGATCGCCTTCTTGTTAAGGAAATATATCATATCTACTTAAATCTTGGTCTTATTAAATGTCATCACTTTTTATGCTTTAAGAGAGTCAAGAGCACCTCCAAGTCTAGTGTCATCAGCAAGTACATCAAGGCTGGATCAAAATTAGAATTGGAATATACATGTAACTCCTAAATAATCCATAAGAAATTCAGATTGAGTCATAAACCCATATCAAAAAAAGATGACAGGAAATTATATGTATAATGGATTTGAAATACTCATCTTACTTGACTGTCATCTATTCAGGAAACTTCTGATAAGTTCTGATACAATATGAAGACATTTTTAAAACCTATAGATCCCTCTATTGTAAATGTCAAGTCGTAGATGTAAAATACAGTGAATCCACTGTGTCAATCCCAGACACTGAAATTGTACCATCTTCATTTGTCAGTAAAATCATACAATCTTCCTTACTGTCTGCCTAACAACACCTGAGCTGAGTTAGGTTTTCAGCCTATTTTGTCTCTACAGCATCAAAGCCATTCTTAGCACGTGCACTGACTTCAGGCTTGTCCTGAAATCTAACATCTGACTGCAGCTGATGCTTCAGTGAAAGATTCTGGTCTTTCACTACAGCTGAAGGATCCATCTTTTCCCCATCTATCAGGATTTATTTTGGAATTAATGACCTCCAACTTGGTACACACACAAAAGCACACATATAGATACATACATAAAAATAAATGAAATATCTTTACATAGCATTACATGATTTTTTTTTTTTAATGTATATATTGTAAATTATTTGCTTCCTTGAGAATTTATTTAACTTTAATATTATTGGATAGTATATTGACTCATACTTGGTTTTCATGGGCAGAAATAGATAAATATTTTCTTACGGCCTTCTTGATTGTGACTGGAGCGATCTGTATCCTTCCAATCAGAAGCATATTTGAGGGCCTGAATTCAGCATCAGAGAAAGCAGCCTTATGGTACAGTTTTCTCTGTTGATCACTACACAGTAGTCCCTGCTTCCATTGTCCCTTCAACTCTAGAAGGTAAGAGACTTTAGAAAGTTTAGAGGACGTAGGTGAGATGCAATTGCTTCTCCTAGAGGAAAAGAGTGATGTGCGGTGGTTCTAGGAGCAGAGAAAAATAAGAAACAAGAATTGTGGTAACCACTGTGTGGATTTTGTAACAGCAGTGTCCAGACAAGCAGCTAAGCAGCTAAAATGATGCCATCCACAAGGAGACAGCAAGGGTCCTGGGGATGCTGTTCAACATAAATCCTGAGAAGACTTCTGTGAAAAATATTGTTTTGTCACCCAGTAAGTGAAGATATTTAAATATTAGATGTGGCAGTCTGTCACCCTGATTCTTTCAGGTTTTCTAGTGCACTTTCTAACTCGATGTTTGGTAGTTCTTAGTTCACTTTCTCATGAATCGATGCTATTATTAGAAGCTTGTTTATGCTAAGACAAGGTCGCTGGAAATTCCTTCTCTTGGAAGTGGAAAGTGACTGATTGACATTTGTCTTGACCAGTGTGATGGGAGAGAGGTCCAGCTTCTCCTCCAATCCCTGGTCCTTGTGGAAATACTATAAAATGGAGTCAGATGTTTGAATAAAGGCTCTTTCAGCCTTCTCTTGAGAACGTGTCCTGTATGTCCTTGGGGAGTGACCCACAACGACAGCAGTCCATTGGCTATGAGACCAAATGATAATAATTTATATTTTCAGAGCAGTTATCTATGTCTGCAGTCAGCACTTCGTCACAAAATTTTAAAGTTGTTTTGATTGAAAGGAACCATTCAAGATAATCAAGTCCAATCCTCCTGCNAGACTTCTGTGAAAAATATTGTTTTGTCACCCAGTAAGTGAAGATATTTAAATATTAGATGTGGCAGTCCATTGGATATGAAACCAAATGATAATAATTTATATTTTCAGAGCAGTTATCTATGTCTGCAGTCAGCACTTCGTCACAAAATTTTAAAGTTGTTTTGATTGAAAGGAACCATTCAAGATAATCAAGTCCAATCCTCCTGCAATGGATAGTGGGATCTTTCCCTAAATCAGGGTGCCCAAAGTCATGTCTAATCTGCTCTTGAACAGTTCCAGTCATGAGGCATTCACAATTTCTCTGGGCAATCTGTTCCTGTGTCTTACCACCCTCACTGGAAAGTATTTCCTGCTTATGCTCAATCTAAATATAGACTTTTTCAGTTTAAAACCATTGCTTCTTGTCTTGTCACTACAGGTCTTGGAAAAAGTCTTTCTTCATCTTTCTTGTAAGTCCTTTCTAAGTATTTCTTTCTTTCTCACTCATATTTCTTCTTTATCTCCTTTTATCTCTTCCTTCTTTCCTATAGATGGCTGTATCTGTACACTACTCTCACAAACCTATAGCTAGAAATCTTTTCATGGAAATTGAAGGGATTTTTACTCATTTTCAGTCTGAATAAAAAGGTTTGAACATTATAGGTTCCAAAGTGGATCGCTTTTCATTAGCAAGATTATTTTTCAGAAGAAGACAAAAAACTCTCCACATGCACATTTATACACATGCCGGTACATGTGAAAGCTATAGATTATAAATATCATGACAGAATTCTACAGCAAAACCTTTTATAGCTTTTTTCTTATATGAGGGAAGGAATCAATTCTGTATCCTCTATGTAGGAGAAAGTTAAGAATTTTTTTTGTTTTATATTTACAAAACATTGAGTATAGTTTGTACCCTTGTAATGCATTTTTCTCTTACAATATAAAGAACTTAAAAAAAGAGAAATTGAATAGCCTCACCTTGACCAGCTCTGATCAACCCAAGAGGACAGAAGTCTGACCATATCTAATATGCAATCTCAGACAACTTGACAGTTAGATACAGTTTAGAAATAGGGGTACATAGTGCCTTTGAACGAGACTGATCAATTTTTTTTAGAAGATTTTCTCAGTGAAGAGTACATTGAAATGTTATATCTCCTATCACTGCTTCAGAAGCAAGTCTGACTTCCCTTCTAATAAGCCCTGACACAGCTCCATGAAAGAAGCAGGGACCAGCTAAATTGTTGATATAAAACTCTTACAAAGCCAAAAAGATTACTATGAGGATATTTCTCTTGAAGGTAAAACCCTGCCTTTTGTTAATGCTGAGAAAATCCCACAGAAGTTAGCTGTGTTAGCCAGTTATAGCTGAAGCAGCTCAGTTTGCCATGTTTCACCAAAAGTACAAGAAAAATAAAGAATGAGAAATCAAGAAGTTTAAGAACATGATACACATCCCCATCCTATTTAGGATGGTTTTCTTAGATAATAGATGTATTCTTTTAGTAAAAATTAACTAAAACCAACTTGTTTCATTTCAGTATTTTTTCATAATATTTAGCAATCATTAATCCTTAATTTGTATGTTTGCAGTGTTTGGCAGCACATTTAAAAATGTAGATAAATAGGAATTTTGAAATCAGATGATTACACCACACTCACCTCTAAGTCTGAAAAACTCTGTGCTTAGATGGTCAAGCCATGTGGTTAGACATTCATTAATACCTGAGAGATAGTAACTGAGAAATCACCAAAACTGTTCTGGTTCTTAAAATCTGGGGGATGTTTACATATTCCACTGAATCACGGTATATTTGTCAAAGCACATATTTCTGAATCCTGACTGTAAAGATTTTGATTTCACAGAAATATACTCACACCCAAATACAGATTTGAAGGCAAGAATTCTCCTGACTACACAGCGAAGGATGAGGGAAAATTATTAGCAGAGACCAAAAGAGTAAATCTATGACAATACGCCTCTCCAAGCAGCTATTAAGACATATCATAGCTGCATGCACAACAGGAGAGAAAACCATTTTACATTATAATCAAATTACAGGGCCACACAGCTGCTTCTATCAGGACCAACAATTACAGCCTGCAATCTAGATATTTTCCATTCAATGCAGGTACATCTATTCCAGGGAATTTCCCAATTGTTTTAATAGGGTGACTAACCAGAGATTAGCCTTTATCATTTAAAATGTTAATATGATAGAGAAATAGCCAAAAAATCATGCAGACTTAAGTGTGTGTTTCCAGCATTATCTCACATTAGAGGGTTAATTACTTTCTTGTTCTTATTATAGAACTGCATTCTGTTGCTAAGGAAACCAATGACTTCTTCATGTCTACAAGTACTTGAATCATGTTTTGTTTTCTTTGTTTTTAAGGATATTTTCTGTGAGGTTTTGTTGTTTTTGCTGCTGTTGCTTTTTTTTGTATGTTAAATAAGAAAAGGAGAAAAAACACCAAGGATTAAAAATGGAAAATACAAGCTGGCCTAGTAACTGCCAGATCTGTGATGGGGAGTCATAACAGTGTGTTGTCTGTGGGGAAAAGAGCTGTAGGCTCTGTCGTTAATTGTTGGAATTAGAAACAGTGAGCATGCACTAACTTTGAGCCCTGAAATGGATGCTGACTCACAATCAGTCAGTTCAAGCTACTCTGCCCACTGACAACAGTCAACTACCTTTCATCTTACACTCTTATAAATATGATAAAAGGACATATATAATGATGGAAAACATCCAAGTTAGTTCCAATTGCAGGAGCTGAAACCAGGGAACCTGAATACAGAGAATTGTTCTGCTACACCCACTCTTGTAACGTGCAACTTATCTGAAACACAGGAGCAGTTCATAACAAAATGCTCTATTGCCTGCAACTAAATCATCTCAAGGGCATGCATGGTAGGCCACGAAACAGAAAGATCTGAGGATCCAGCTGAGGAACATTATTAATATCAAGATTAAAATTAAAAGAAGGGACTGGTAGAAAGAAAGGAAACTGTGGAATCCCTTTGAAGAGCACTGTATTGAACATTGATCCTGAAAAGCAAAATTTAGAGAGAATATAACATTTTACATTATTTTGAGATAATTTCAATTCTTTGATGTCTTTTATACTGTAGTGCTTAAAGTATTATGTTACTCACTTTTCCACAAGGCAAAGAATATTATTCAACATTGCAATACATAATAAAATGTGATCACTGTAAGTTTGCTATAATTTTGCCTGGCAAACTGTAACTAGTATTTAGCAGTAAAATTGGAAACTGAAGGACTTCAGAATCTCTCCACAAGTGGTTCTAAATCAAGTATGCTTATTTCTGTCTCTTACAGGGAATGTTATGAATATCCTTAGCCACAGGAACTTATATAGCATCATAAAGGGAGAAGCAGAATAAATAAAAAAAAAAACAAAAAACCTTGTGTTTCATCTGTGGAAGGATTCATAGAATAAGAATTAGATTGGCACATTTAGTCATTTGACTGCATTTTAAGACTCTAAACCTATCAAAAAAACACGTCTGTTTGTCAGTACAATCCTTTATGTGAATAAGGGCCTGAAGTGATGACATTTTTACAGGCTTACAAGTAGTATGTGCTTGCTCAAGGGCAAATCCATTCCAAGACCTCCAGTTAACTATTCCTCTGCCTATTTCTCCTGTTGACACCTGCTTCTGCAGCAGTCTCAGCTCAGGACTTCTTACTGGACTCCAAGCTGAAGATAGTCAGAGAGCAAAAAGTGCTCTCTGAAGAACTCACCCTAAGCATCTTAACTGGTACATCATGAGACAAGTAAATATTCAAATATAACATGGATATGTTGAGTTCTATTTATTGTTCTAAATTAATAAAATTTTCATAACGTTCGTTAGTTAGATTATAGGATATTATGGCTGAAATGGAACAATCCAAATGGCTCCTACAGAAAGAAATCTGGAGATATAAGTAGATAGCAAGTTGAACGAATCAGCCATCAGCCCTGGCAGCCAAAAGGGCCAGCCACACTCTTAGAGACATCAAGAAAATTATCACCAGTTAGTCAAGGGAAGTGACTGTCCTGCTCTACTCTCTGCTGGTGCAGCCTTACTTTGAGTAGTGTGTGCGGTTTTGGGCATCACAATACAAGAAGGATATAAAGTTATTGGAGTGTGTCCAGAGCAGGGTGATCAAAACAGTGAAAGGCCTTGACACCAAGACTAACAAGGTGTAGCTGAGGTTCCTCGGCTGGTTTAGCCTAGAAAGGAGATGGCTGAGAGGAGAGCTCGTAGCAGTCTACAGCTTTCTTACAAGCAGCTGTGGAGGGGAAGGTGCTGGTCTCTGGTGACCAGTGCCACACTTTGAGCAAAGAGAATCAAGATGCATTGGGGAAAGTTCAGACTGGACATTTGGAAAATCTTCCTCATGAGAGGACAGTTTCTTCAGAGAAGCAGGTGACATTAAGGTGTCCCTGTCAGAGTTCAGGGAGCGCCTGAATGATGTTCTTGATCACGTAGTCTGTTCTTTGGTAATTCTGTGAGAAGCAGGGAATTGGACTTGATGATCTTTATGGATACTTTCTGACTTGAGACAGTCTAGGATGCTAAATAATTTCACTTTGTGGAATAGTTAAATCTTTTCTGTAAAAACAAGAAAGAGGATACAAGTGAGACATTAGGCAGATTTATCAATTGCAGCTGAAATTGTTTTTGGAAGCTTGCATTCCTGGATCTTGCTGGAAGCCAAATGATTTTAGAGGTGGGATTTTTCCAGCAATGTGTGGGTGCTACTTAGGGTTTTGCTTAATAAATAGGCTTTTATGAAATCTGTTTTTAATCATGTAAGATTCATAATTTGTAAGATTTGCCAGAATTATATTCATAGCTGTTACTTGTAATAGAAGGCTTAGCTTTTTGGAAAATTCTTTTCAGGGCTGTTGCAGAGCTTGTCCAGATCTGTTTGGGAACAAATTCCCTCTGGCCTGCTCCATAGCTACTGTTTATGATGCTAGTGAGAATGATTCCACCTACTCATGATATTTTCTAAGTATAACATATTATAAAGGATATATTTCTTTTTTCCCATAGTCTTCTTGAGTTTTATCTAATTTACCTTTATATTTCAGTAGTTTATTAGGCCTATTAATAATGAACTACATAGCAAATGATGTCTTTCATCAGTAGTCTTTTTAATGCATTAAAATATTTTTCAGATGATACATGAAAAACACCTGAAATGTGCTTTCTTAGTATTTTCTAATCAAACATTAGAATAATGTATGATGACAGAATCCTTAGAAGTGAAGTGCAAAGGCAAATGGGAAAAGCATGGATATAAAAATGAGTCGTAAGTACTTTCATTTAATTATTTGAAAGTGGATTTTGCAATTCACACTAAATAGAAGTTGCTCAGATATCCAGAACAGGAAACAATATAAACATTTAATACAGATTATGTAATCAAAGGTCAGATTTACAGTTGCACTTTGGTTATTTAGTGTGGATTTAGTGACACAAAGCAGTCAAAAACTGTTAACACATGTTAACATAACTAATACACATGTTCCTTTAGAAGCTGTTTCAATGACATTTATAGCTAATTTTCAGAATACTCCAAATCTTCATTTTAGCTGCAAAAATTCTTAAGCAACTAATTTCAACATGGCAGTCACCATTAAGTAATTAATATGAATCAGCAGCTACAATGCAATATGCAATTGCACATGCCTACAGTCTCATAATTAATGGTAAAATAACAGGTAATATTAATAATAATAATGGTAGTAACTCAGATACCATGATAAAAACTGTGTTGAATATGGTCATTTTTGTGGGGAAAATAAATGGAGCTGCTACAGCATTGCAAATACTTCTTTTGTTTCTGCTTTTTCTTTTTTGTGGCAAATGCAGTGAGATTTGTGGATGAGTATTTATTTGGCAAACAAAACAAGTCAGGTAATCTCTGAGCTGTTTTGTTTTCATTTATGTATTTTAATAATGAAATAATAAACTGTAGTGACTTTAGATCTGTTTTAAATATCTTCCTTTACTGGAAGCAAACCAAAAACTCTAGTGGGCTGAGTTGATTCCAGTGTCAAGAATGGTAGCAGATAACAAGCTAAGGAAACAGCTAAATAATACACATGTTCCTGCCTTTATGTCTTCCAGGACAGAGAAATATGAGTTTTAATCCTCTACAGGAAAAAAAAAAAAAAA